>OY992538.1:241566911-241705591 GCA_963921195.1 Pegoplata infirma | reverse complement strand
AACGATCGGAGAGCTTTCGGGTATTCGGCACGAATGTTGCTCGAGTCAAGGCCGACAACTTTGCTTTTATGCACTTTTTCATAGCGGCACTATTTACCGAGATACACGCGATTGGAAGTGAGAACAACTCAAAAAGTGCTATTTTTTAGTGCTATTTTTTTATTCAAAGCTGCCAGATCGGTATAAAAAAAAATCTGGCAACCCTGAACTTCCGCCATTTTGTAGAGGACGCCATTAGCTACAAAATGGCGACCGGCGCCATTTTCTAAAAATTATTTTCTAACGGTTTTTGTAGAGGGCGAAAGTGACTACTCAAAAATTCAAAAATTTTGGTTTCACTTACCTTTCGTGAAAAATTGACGAAGATAATGGTCGTAGAGCCTCGGGTCCAATGGCGAACTTGTAGTCTGGAACTTGACCTATTTTTTGGTTCCGGTCCCGAGATTTTTCACCCATTATTTTCGGAGTTACGAGGGTCCAAAGTCAAAATTCTGAAAATAGAAAAACTGTTTTTGAGTGCTATTTTTAATTTTCTGGGGAAACTACAAGTCCCCCGATCTCGGGCCTCGAAAAGAATTTGTAGCCTAATCTTATACCTATCCGCCGATGTGCCATTTATGAAAATCGGACCAGTAGTTTTCGAGTTATCGCGCTTTGAATCCAAAAAATCGATTTTTTTTGCTATTTTTGGCTATTTTTAGCATTTTTCGTCAAAAAAACGACACCCTTAAATATTACCTTTTCACCGATAACTCGAAAACTATAGCTCGGATCGCTTTCATATCTTCGGCAAAATTGTAGCTCATCTTATTGCGCATCTACTCTCTTTTAACACTTTTTTCGTATCTGTCGTATTTTCCGAGCTGTACGAGTTCGCGCAAAGGCTATTTTTAGCAAAAATGGCGATTTTTGACTTTTTTTCATTTGAACCAAAAAAAATGCTATTTAAAAAATTCTGACGACCATGTGTCCTTTAAGGAACTTGTAGAGGACGTAAAAACGAAGACGATCGTGTTTTTGGAAAAAAATTTCAATGATATTTTCACCGTTTTTCGGCGGGTGCGCAGAAGCACTATTAATATTTTCGAAAAATTACAATTTTCTCTATTCTTTCTAAGATATCTCGAAAACTAACGATCGGAGAGCTTTCGGGTATTCGGCACGAATGTTGCTCGGGTCAAGGCCGACAACTTTGCTTTTATGCACTTTTTCATAGCGGCACTATTTACCGAGATATACGTGATTGGAAGTGAGAACAACTCAAAAAGTGCTATTTTTTAGTGCTATTTTTTTATTCAAAGCTGCCAGATCGGTATAAAAAAAATCTGGCAACCCTGAACTTCCGCCATTTTGTAGAGGACGCCATTAGCTACAAAATGGCGACCGGCGCCATTTTCTAAAAATTATTTCTAACGGTTTTTGTAGAGGGCGAAAGTGACTACTCAAAAAATTCAAAAATTTTGGTTTCACTTACCTTTCGTGAAAAATTGGCGAAGATAATAGTCGTAGAGCCTCGGGTCCAATGGCGAACTTGTAGTCTGGAACTTGACCTATTTTTTGGTTCCGGTCCCGAGATTTTTCACCCATTATTTTCGGAGTTACGAGGGTCCAAAGTCAAAATTCTGAAAATAGAAAAACTGTTTTTGAGTGCTATTTTTAATTTTCTGGGGAAACTACAAGTCCCCCGATCTCGGGCCTCGAGAAGAATTTGTAGCCTAATCTTATACCTATCCGCCGATGTGCCATTTATGAAAATCGGACCAGTAGTTTTCGAGTTATCGCGCTTTGAATCCAAAAAATCGATTTTTTTTGCTATTTTTGGCTATTTTTAGCATTTTTCGTCAAAAAAACGACACCCTTAAATATTACCTTTTCACCGATAACTCGAAAACTATAGCTCGGATCGCTTTCATATCTTCGGCAAAATTGTAGCTCATCTTATTGCGCATCTACTCTCTTTTAACACTTTTTTCGTATCTGTCGTATTTTCCGAGCTGTACGAGTTCGCGCAAAGGCTATTTTTAGCAAAAATGGCGATTTTTGACTTTTTTTCATTTGAACCAAAAAAATGCTATTTAAAAAATTCTGACGACCATGTGTCCTTTAAGGAACTTGTAGAGGACGTTAAAAACGAAGACGATCGTGTTTTTGGAAAAAAATTTCAATGATATTTTCACCGTTTTTCGGCGGGTGCGCAGAAGCACTATTAATATTTTCGAAAAATTACAATTTTCTCTATTCTTTCTAAGATATCTCGAAAACTAACGATCGGAGAGCTTTCGGGTATTCGGCACGAATGTTGCTCGGGTCAAGGCCGACAACTTTGCTTTTATGCACTTTTTCATAGCGGCACTATTTACCGAGATATACGTGATTGGAAGTGAGAACAACTCAAAAAGTGCTATTTTTTAGTGCTATTTTTTTATTCAAAGCTGCCAGATCGGTATAAAAAAAAATCTGGCAACCCTGAACTTCCGCCATTTTGTAGAGGACGCCATTAGCTACAAAATGGCGACCGGCGCCATTTTCTAAAAATTATTTCTAACGGTTTTTGTAGAGGGCGAAAGTGACTACTCAAAAATTCAAAAATTTTGGTTTCACTTACCTTTCGTGAAAAATTGGCGAAGATAATAGTCGTAGAGCCTCGGGTCCAATGGCGAACTTGTAGTCTGGAACTTGACCTATTTTTTGGTTCCGGTCCCGAGATTTTTCACCCATTATTTTCGGAGTTACGAGGGTCCAAAGTCAAAATTCTGAAATAGAAAAACTGTTTTTGAGTGCTATTTTTAATTTTCTGGGGAAACTACAAGTCCCCCGATCTCGGGCCTCGAGAAGAATTTGTAGCCTAATCTTATACCTATCCGCCGATGTGCCATTTATGAAAATCGGACCAGTAGTTTTCGAGTTATCGCGCTTTGAATCCAAAAAATCGATTTTTTTTTGCTATTTTTGGCTATTTTAGCATTTTTCGTCAAAAAAACGACACCCTTAAATATTACCTTTTCACCGATAACTCGAAAACTATAGCTCGGATCGCTTTCATATCTTCGGCAAAATTGTAGCTCATCTTATTGCGCATCTACTCTCTTTTAACACTTTTTTCGTATCTGTCGTATTTTCCGAGCTGTACGAGTTCGCGCAAAGGCTATTTTTAGCAAAAATGGCGATTTTTGACTTTTTTTCATTTGAACCAAAAAAAATGCTATTTAAAAAATTCTGACGACCATGTGTCCTTTAAGGAACTTGTAGAGGACGTAAAAACGAAGACGATCGTGTTTTTGGAAAAAAATTTCAATGATATTTTCACCGTTTTTCGGCGGGTGCGCAGAAGCACTATTAATATTTTCGAAAAATTACAATTTTCTCTATTCTTTCTAAGATATCTCGAAAACTAACGATCGGAGAGCTTTCGGGTATTCGGCACGAATGTTGCTCGGGTCAAGGCCGACAACTTTGCTTTTATGCACTTTTTCATAGCGGCACTATTTACCGAGATATACGTGATTGGAAGTGAGAACAACTCAAAAAGTGCTATTTTTTAGTGCTATTTTTTATTCAAAGCTGCCAGATCGGTATAAAAAAAAATCTGGCAACCCTGAACTTCCGCCATTTTGTAGAGGACGCCATTAGCTACAAAATGGCGACCGGCGCCATTTTCTAAAAATTATTTCTAACGGTTTTTGTAGAGGGCGAAAGTGACTACTCAAAAATTCAAAAATTTTGGTTTCACTTACCTTTCGTGAAAAATTGGCGAAGATAATAGTCGTAGAGCCTCGGGTCCAATGGCGAACTTGTAGTCTGGAACTTGACCTATTTTTTGGTTCCGGTCCCGAGATTTTTCACCCATTATTTTCGGAGTTACGAGGGTCCAAAGTCAAAATTCTGAAAATAGAAAAACTGTTTTTGAGTGCTATTTTTAATTTTCTGGGGAAACTACAAGTCCCCCGATCTCGGGCCTCGAGAAGAATTTGTAGCCTAATCTTATACCTATCCGCCGATGTGCCATTTATGAAAATCGGACCAGTAGTTTTCGAGTTATCGCGCTTTGAATCCAAAAAATCGATTTTTTTTGCTATTTTTGGCTATTTTTAGCATTTTTCGTCAAAAAAACGACACCCTTAAATATTACCTTTTCACCGATAACTCGAAAACTATAGCTCGGATCGCTTTCATATCTTCGGCAAAATTGTAGCTCATCTTATTGCGCATCTACTCTCTTTTAACACTTTTTTCGTATCTGTCGTATTTTCCGAGCTGTACGAGTTCGCGCAAAGGCTATTTTTAGCAAAAATGGCGATTTTTGACTTTTTTTCATTTGAACCAAAAAAAATGCTATTTAAAAAATTCTGACGACCATGTGTCCTTTAAGGAACTTGTAGAGGACGTAAAAACGAAGACGATCGTGTTTTTGGAAAAAAATTTCAATGATATTTTCACCGTTTTTCGGCGGGTGCGCAGAAGCACTATTAATATTTTCGAAAAATTACAATTTTCTCTATTCTTTCTAAGATATCTCGAAAACTAACGATCGGAGAGCTTTCGGGTATTCGGCACGAATGTTGCTCGGGTCAAGGCCGACAACTTTGCTTTTATGCACTTTTTCATAGCGGCACTATTTACCGAGATATACGTGATTGGAAGTGAGAACAACTCAAAAAGTGCTATTTTTTAGTGCTATTTTTTTATTCAAAGCTGCCAGATCGGTATAAAAAAAAATCTGGCAACCCTGAACTTCCGCCATTTTGTAGAGGACGCCATTAGCTACAAAATGGCGACCGGCGCCATTTTCTAAAAATTATTTCTAACGGTTTTTGTAGAGGGCGAAAGTGACTACTCAAAAATTCAAAAATTTTGGTTTCACTTACCTTTCGTGAAAAATTGGCGAAGATAATAGTCGTAGAGCCTCGGGTCCAATGGCGAACTTGTAGTCTGGAACTTGACCTATTTTTTGGTTCCGGTCCCGAGATTTTTCACCCATTATTTTCGGAGTTACGAGGGTCCAAAGTCAAAATTCTGAAAATAGAAAAACTGTTTTTGAGTGCTATTTTTAATTTTCTGGGGAAACTACAAGTCCCCCGATCTCGGGCCTCGAGAAGAATTTGTAGCCTAATCTTATACCTATCCGCCGATGTGCCATTTATGAAAATCGGACCAGTAGTTTTCGAGTTATCGCGCTTTGAATCCAAAAAATCGATTTTTTTTGCTATTTTTGGCTATTTTTAGCATTTTTCGTCAAAAAAACGACACCCTTAAATATTACCTTTTCACCGATAACTCGAAAACTATAGCTCGGATCGCTTTCATATCTTCGGCAAAATTGTAGCTCATCTTATTGCGCATCTACTCTCTTTTAACACTTTTTTCGTATCTGTCGTATTTTCCGAGCTGTACGAGTTCGCGCAAAGGCTATTTTTAGCAAAAATGGCGATTTTTGACTTTTTTTCATTTGAACCAAAAAAAATGCTATTTAAAAAATTCTGACGACCATGTGTCCTTTAAGGAACTTGTAGAGGACGTAAAAACGAAGACGATCGTGTTTTTGGAAAAAAATTTCAATGATATTTTCACCGTTTTTCGGCGGGTGCGCAGAAGCACTATTAATATTTTCGAAAAATTACAATTTTCTCTATTCTTTCTAAGATATCTCGAAAACTAACGATCGGAGAGCTTTCGGGTATTCGGCACGAATGTTGCTCGGGTCAAGGCCGACAACTTTGCTTTTATGCACTTTTTCATAGCGGCACTATTTACCGAGATATACGTGATTGGAAGTGAGAACAACTCAAAAAGTGCTATTTTTTAGTGCTATTTTTTTATTCAAAGCTGCCAGATCGGTATAAAAAAAAATCTGGCAACCCTGAACTTCCGCCATTTTGTAGAGGACGCCATTAGCTACAAAATGGCGACCGGCGCCATTTTCTAAAAATTATTTCTAACGGTTTTTGTAGAGGGCGAAAGTGACTACTCAAAAATTCAAAAATTTTGGTTTCACTTACCTTTCGTGAAAAATTGGCGAAGATAATAGTCGTAGAGCCTCGGGTCCAATGGCGAACTTGTAGTCTGGAACTTGACCTATTTTTTGGTTCCGGTCCCGAGATTTTTCACCCATTATTTTCGGAGTTACGAGGGTCCAAAGTCAAAATTCTGAAAATAGAAAAACTGTTTTTGAGTGCTATTTTTAATTTTCTGGGGAAACTACAAGTCCCCCGATCTCGGGCCTCGAGAAGAATTTGTAGCCTAATCTTATACCTATCCGCCGATGTGCCATTTATGAAAATCGGACCAGTAGTTTTCGAGTTATCGCGCTTTGAATCCAAAAAATCGATTTTTTTTGCTATTTTTGGCTATTTTTAGCATTTTTCGTCAAAAAAACGACACCCTTAAATATTACCTTTTCACCGATAACTCGAAAACTATAGCTCGGATCGCTTTCATATCTTCGGCAAAATTGTAGCTCATCTTATTGCGCATCTACTCTCTTTTAACACTTTTTTCGTATCTGTCGTATTTTCCGAGCTGTACGAGTTCGCGCAAAGGCTATTTTTAGCAAAAATGGCGATTTTTGACTTTTTTTCATTTGAACCAAAAAAAATGCTATTTAAAAAATTCTGACGACCATGTGTCCTTTAAGGAACTTGTAGAGGACGTAAAAACGAAGACGATCGTGTTTTTGGAAAAAAATTTCAATGATATTTTCACCGTTTTTCGGCGGGTGCGCAGAAGCACTATTAATATTTTCGAAAAATTACAATTTTCTCTATTCTTTCTAAGATATCTCGAAAACTAACGATCGGAGAGCTTTCGGGTATTCGGCACGAATGTTGCTCGGGTCAAGGCCGACAACTTTGCTTTTATGCACTTTTTCATAGCGGCACTATTTACCGAGATATACGTGATTGGAAGTGAGAACAACTCAAAAAGTGCTATTTTTTAGTGCTATTTTTTTATTCAAAGCTGCCAGATCGGTATAAAAAAAAATCTGGCAACCCTGAACTTCCGCCATTTTGTAGAGGACGCCATTAGCTACAAAATGGCGACCGGCGCCATTTTCTAAAAATTATTTCTAACGGTTTTTGTAGAGGGCGAAAGTGACTACTCAAAAATTCAAAAATTTTGGTTTCACTTACCTTTCGTGAAAAATTGGCGAAGATAATAGTCGTAGAGCCTCGGGTCCAATGGCGAACTTGTAGTCTGGAACTTGACCTATTTTTTGGTTCCGGTCCCGAGATTTTTCACCCATTATTTTCGGAGTTACGAGGGTCCAAAGTCAAAATTCTGAAAATAGAAAAACTGTTTTTGAGTGCTATTTTTAATTTTCTGGGGAAACTACAAGTCCCCCGATCTCGGGCCTCGAGAAGAATTTGTAGCCTAATCTTATACCTATCCGCCGATGTGCCATTTATGAAAATCGGACCAGTAGTTTTCGAGTTATCGCGCTTTGAATCCAAAAAATCGATTTTTTTTGCTATTTTTGGCTATTTTTAGCATTTTTCGTCAAAAAAACGACACCCTTAAATATTACCTTTTCACCGATAACTCGAAAACTATAGCTCGGATCGCTTTCATATCTTCGGCAAAATTGTAGCTCATCTTATTGCGCATCTACTCTCTTTTAACACTTTTTTCGTATCTGTCGTATTTTCCGAGCTGTACGAGTTCGCGCAAAGGCTATTTTTAGCAAAAATGGCGATTTTTGACTTTTTTTCATTTGAACCAAAAAAAATGCTATTTAAAAAATTCTGACGACCATGTGTCCTTTAAGGAACTTGTAGAGGACGTAAAAACGAAGACGATCGTGTTTTTGGAAAAAAATTTCAATGATATTTTCACCGTTTTTCGGCGGGTGCGCAGAAGCACTATTAATATTTTCGAAAAATGACAATTTTCTCTATTCTTTCTAAGATATCTCGAAAACTAACGATCGGAGAGCTTTCGGGTATTCGGCACGAATGTTGCTCGGGTCAAGGCCGACAACTTTGCTTTTATGCACTTTTTCATAGCGGCACTATTTACCGAGATATACGTGATTGGAAGTGAGAACAACTCAAAAAGTGCTATTTTTTAGTGCTATTTTTTTATTCAAAGCTGCCAGATCGGTATAAAAAAAAATCTGGCAACCCTGAACTTCCGCCATTTTGTAGAGGACGCCATTAGCTACAAAATGGCGACCGGCGCCATTTTCTAAAAATTATTTCTAACGGTTTTTGTAGAGGGCGAAAGTGACTACTCAAAAATTCAAAAATTTTGGTTTCACTTACCTTTCGTGAAAAATTGGCGAAGATAATAGTCGTAGAGCCTCGGGTCCAATGGCGAACTTGTAGTCTGGAACTTGACCTATTTTTTGGTTCCGGTCCCGAGATTTTTCACCCATTATTTTCGGAGTTACGAGGGTCCAAAGTCAAAATTCTGAAAATAGAAAAACTGTTTTTGAGTGCTATTTTTAATTTTCTGGGGAAACTACAAGTCCCCCGATCTCGGGCCTCGAGAAGAATTTGTAGCCTAATCTTATACCTATCCGCCGATGTGCCATTTATGAAAATCGGACCAGTAGTTTTCGAGTTATCGCGCTTTGAATCCAAAAAATCGATTTTTTTTGCTATTTTTGGCTATTTTTAGCATTTTTCGTCAAAAAAACGACACCCTTAAATATTACCTTTTCACCGATAACTCGAAAACTATAGCTCGGATCGCTTTCATATCTTCGGCAAAATTGTAGCTCATCTTATTGCGCATCTACTCTCTTTTAACACTTTTTTCGTATCTGTCGTATTTTCCGAGCTGTACGAGTTCGCGCAAAGGCTATTTTTAGCAAAAATGGCGATTTTTGACTTTTTTTCATTTGAACCAAAAAAAATGCTATTTAAAAAATTCTGACGACCATGTGTCCTTTAAGGAACTTGTAGAGGACGTAAAAACGAAGACGATCGTGTTTTTGGAAAAAAATTTCAATGATATTTTCACCGTTTTTCGGCGGGTGCGCAGAAGCACTATTAATATTTTCGAAAAATTACAATTTTCTCTATTCTTTCTAAGATATCTCGAAAACTAACGATCGGAGAGCTTTCGGGTATTCGGCACGAATGTTGCTCGGGTCAAGGCCGACAACTTTGCTTTTATGCACTTTTTCATAGCGGCACTATTTACCGAGATATACGTGATTGGAAGTGAGAACAACTCAAAAAGTGCTATTTTTTAGTGCTATTTTTTTATTCAAAGCTGCCAGATCGGTATAAAAAAAAATCTGGCAACCCTGAACTTCCGCCATTTTGTAGAGGACGCCATTAGCTACAAAATGGCGACCGGCGCCATTTTCTAAAAATTATTTCTAACGGTTTTTGTAGAGGGCGAAAGTGACTACTCAAAAATTCAAAAATTTTGGTTTCACTTACCTTTCGTGAAAAATTGGCGAAGATAATAGTCGTAGAGCCTCGGGTCCAATGGCGAACTTGTAGTCTGGAACTTGACCTATTTTTTGGTTCCGGTCCCGAGATTTTTCACCCATTATTTTCGGAGTTACGAGGGTCCAAAGTCAAAATTCTGAAAATAGAAAAACTGTTTTTGAGTGCTATTTTTAATTTTCTGGGGAAACTACAAGTCCCCCGATCTCGGGCCTCGAGAAGAATTTGTAGCCTAATCTTATACCTATCCGCCGATGTGCCATTTATGAAAATCGGACCAGTAGTTTTCGAGTTATCGCGCTTTGAATCCAAAAAATCGATTTTTTTTGCTATTTTTGGCTATTTTTAGCATTTTTCGTCAAAAAAACGACACCCTTAAATATTACCTTTTCACCGATAACTCGAAAACTATAGCTCGGATCGCTTTCATATCTTCGGCAAAATTGTAGCTCATCTTATTGCGCATCTACTCTCTTTTAACACTTTTTTCGTATCTGTCGTATTTTCCGAGCTGTACGAGTTCGCGCAAAGGCTATTTTTAGCAAAAATGGCGATTTTTGACTTTTTTTCATTTGAACCAAAAAAAATGCTATTTAAAAAATTCTGACGACCATGTGTCCTTTAAGGAACTTGTAGAGGACGTAAAAACGAAGACGATCGTGTTTTTGGAAAAAAATTTCAATGATATTTTCACCGTTTTTCGGCGGGTGCGCAGAAGCACTATTAATATTTTCGAAAAATTACAATTTTCTCTATTCTTTCTAAGATATCTCGAAAACTAACGATCGGAGAGCTTTCGGGTATTCGGCACGAATGTTGCTCGGGTCAAGGCCGACAACTTTGCTTTTATGCACTTTTTCATAGCGGCACTATTTACCGAGATATACGTGATTGGAAGTGAGAACAACTCAAAAAGTGCTATTTTTTAGTGCTATTTTTTTATTCAAAGCTGCCAGATCGGTATAAAAAAAAATCTGGCAACCCTGAACTTCCGCCATTTTGTAGAGGACGCCATTAGCTACAAAATGGCGACCGGCGCCATTTTCTAAAAATTATTTCTAACGGTTTTTGTAGAGGGCGAAAGTGACTACTCAAAAATTCAAAAATTTTGGTTTCACTTACCTTTCGTGAAAAATTGACGAAGATAATGGTCGTAGAGCCTCGGGTCCAATGGCGAACTTGTAGTCTGGAACTTGACCTATTTTTTGGTTCCGGTCCCGAGATTTTTCACCCATTATTTTCGGAGTTACGAGGGTCCAAAGTCAAAATTCTGAAAATAGAAAAACTGTTTTTGAGTGCTATTTTTAATTTTCTGGGGAAACTACAAGTCCCCCGATCTCGGGCCTCGAAAAGAATTTGTAGCCTAATCTTATACCTATCCGCCGATGTGCCATTTATGAAAATCGGACCAGTAGTTTTCGAGTTATCGCGCTTTGAATCCGAAAAATCGACTTTTTTTGCTATTTTTGGCTATTTTTAGCATTTTTCGTCAAAAAAACGACACCCTTAAATATTACCTTTTCACCGATAACTCGAAAACTATAGCTCGGATCGCTTTCATGTCTTCGGAAAAATTGTAGCTCAACTTATTGCGCATCTACTCTACCTTAACACTTTTTTCGTATCTCTCGTATTTTCCGAGCTGTACGAGTTCGCGCAAAGGCTATTTTTAGCAAAAATGGCGATTTTTGACTTTTTTTCATTTGAACCAAAAAAAATGCTATTTAAAAAATTCTGACGACCACGTGTCCTTTAAGGAACTTGTAGAGGACGTAAAAACGAAGACGATCGTGTTTTTGGAAAAAAATTTCAATGATATTTTCACCGTTTTTCGGCGGGTGCGCAGAAGCACTATTAATATTTTCGAAAAATGACAATTTTCTCTATTCTTTCTAAGATATCTCGAAAACTAACGATCGGAGAGCTTTCGGGTATTCGGCACGAATGTTGCTCGAGTCAAGGCCGACAACTTTGCTTTTATGCACTTTTTCATAGCGGCACTATTTACCGAGATACACGCGATTGGAAGTGAGAACAACTCAAAAAGTGCTATTTTTTAGTGCTATTTTTTTATTCAAAGCTGCCAGATCGGTATAAAAAAAAATCTGGCAACCCTGAACTTCCGCCATTTTGTAGAGGACGCCATTAGCTACAAAATGGCGACCGGCGCCATTTTCTAAAAATTATTTCTAACGGTTTTTGTAGAGGGCGAAAGTGACTACTCAAAAATTCAAAAATTTTGGTTTCACTTACCTTTCGTGAAAAATTGACGAAGATAATGGTCGTAGAGCCTCGGGTCCAATGGCGAACTTGTAGTCTGGAACTTGACCTATTTTTTGGTTCCGGTCCCGAGATTTTTCACCCATTATTTTCGGAGTTACGAGGGTCCAAAGTCAAAATTCTGAAAATAGAAAAACTGTTTTTGAGTGCTATTTTTAATTTTCTGGGGAAACTACAAGTCCCCCGATCTCGGGCCTCGAAAAGAATTTGTAGCCTAATCTTATACCTATCCGCCGATGTGCCATTTATGAAAATCGGACCAGTAGTTTTCGAGTTATCGCGCTTTGAATCCGAAAAATCGACTTTTTTTGCTATTTTTGGCTATTTTTAGCATTTTTCGTCAAAAAAACGACACCCTTAAATATTACCTTTTCACCGATAACTCGAAAACTATAGCTCGGATCGCTTTCATGTCTTCGGAAAAATTGTAGCTCAACTTATTGCGCATCTACTCTACCTTAACACTTTTTTCGTATCTCTCGTATTTTCCGAGCTGTACGAGTTCGCGCAAAGGCTATTTTTAGCAAAAATGGCGATTTTTGACTTTTTTTCATTTGAACCAAAAAAAATGCTATTTAAAAAATTCTGACGACCACGTGTCCTTTAAGGAACTTGTAGAGGACGTAAAAACGAAGACGATCGTGTTTTTGGAAAAAAATTTCAATGATATTTTCACCGTTTTTCGGCGGGTGCGCAGAAGCACTATTAATATTTTCGAAAAATGACAATTTTCTCTATTCTTTCTAAGATATCTCGAAAACTAACGATCGGAGAGCTTTCGGGTATTCGGCACGAATGTTGCTCGAGTCAAGGCCGACAACTTTGCTTTTATGCACTTTTTCATAGCGGCACTATTTACCGAGATACACGCGATTGGAAGTGAGAACAACTCAAAAAGTGCTATTTTTTAGTGCTATTTTTTTATTCAAAGCTGCCAGATCGGTATAAAAAAAAATCTGGCAACCCTGAACTTCCGCCATTTTGTAGAGGACGCCATTAGCTACAAAATGGCGACCGGCGCCATTTTCTAAAAATTATTTCTAACGGTTTTTGTAGAGGGCGAAAGTGACTACTCAAAAATTCAAAAATTTTGGTTTCACTTACCTTTCGTGAAAAATTGACGAAGATAATGGTCGTAGAGCCTCGGGTCCAATGGCGAACTTGTAGTCTGGAACTTGACCTATTTTTTGGTTCCGGTCCCGAGATTTTTCACCCATTATTTTCGGAGTTACGAGGGTCCAAAGTCAAAATTCTGAAAATAGAAAAACTGTTTTTGAGTGCTATTTTTAATTTTCTGGGGAAACTACAAGTCCCCCGATCTCGGGCCTCGAAAAGAATTTGTAGCCTAATCTTATACCTATCCGCCGATGTGCCATTTATGAAAATCGGACCAGTAGTTTTCGAGTTATCGCGCTTTGAATCCGAAAAATCGACTTTTTTTGCTATTTTTGGCTATTTTTAGCATTTTTCGTCAAAAAAACGACACCCTTAAATATTACCTTTTCACCGATAACTCGAAAACTATAGCTCGGATCGCTTTCATGTCTTCGGAAAAATTGTAGCTCAACTTATTGCGCATCTACTCTACCTTAACACTTTTTTCGTATCTCTCGTATTTTCCGAGCTGTACGAGTTCGCGCAAAGGCTATTTTTAGCAAAAATGGCGATTTTTGACTTTTTTTCATTTGAACCAAAAAAAATGCTATTTAAAAAATTCTGACGACCACGTGTCCTTTAAGGAACTTGTAGAGGACGTAAAAACGAAGACGATCGTGTTTTTGGAAAAAAATTTCAATGATATTTTCACCGTTTTTCGGCGGGTGCGCAGAAGCACTATTAATATTTTCGAAAAATGACAATTTTCTCTATTCTTTCTAAGATATCTCGAAAACTAACGATCGGAGAGCTTTCGGGTATTCGGCACGAATGTTGCTCGAGTCAAGGCCGACAACTTTGCTTTTATGCACTTTTTCATAGCGGCACTATTTACCGAGATACACGCGATTGGAAGTGAGAACAACTCAAAAAGTGCTATTTTTTAGTGCTATTTTTTTATTCAAAGCTGCCAGATCGGTATAAAAAAAAATCTGGCAACCCTGAACTTCCGCCATTTTGTAGAGGACGCCATTAGCTACAAAATGGCGACCGGCGCCATTTTCTAAAAATTATTTCTAACGGTTTTTGTAGAGGGCGAAAGTGACTACTCAAAAATTCAAAAATTTTGGTTTCACTTACCTTTCGTGAAAAATTGACGAAGATAATGGTCGTAGAGCCTCGGGTCCAATGGCGAACTTGTAGTCTGGAACTTGACCTATTTTTTGGTTCCGGTCCCGAGATTTTTCACCCATTATTTTCGGAGTTACGAGGGTCCAAAGTCAAAATTCTGAAAATAGAAAAACTGTTTTTGAGTGCTATTTTTAATTTTCTGGGGAAACTACAAGTCCCCCGATCTCGGGCCTCGAAAAGAATTTGTAGCCTAATCTTATACCTATCCGCCGATGTGCCATTTATGAAAATCGGACCAGTAGTTTTCGAGTTATCGCGCTTTGAATCCGAAAAATCGACTTTTTTTGCTATTTTTGGCTATTTTTAGCATTTTTCGTCAAAAAAACGACACCCTTAAATATTACCTTTTCACCGACCGATAACTCGAAAACTATAGCTCGGATCGCTTTCATGTCTTCGGAAAAATTGTAGCTCAACTTATTGCGCATCTACTCTACCTTAACACTTTTTTCGTATCTCTCGTATTTTCCGAGCTGTACGAGTTCGCGCAAAGGCTATTTTTAGCAAAAATGGCGATTTTTGACTTTTTTTCATTTGAACCAAAAAAAATGCTATTTAAAAATTCTGACGACCACGTGTCCTTTAAGGAACTTGTAGAGGACGTAAAAACGAAGACGATCGTGTTTTTGGAAAAAAATTTCAATGATATTTTCACCGTTTTTCGGCGGGTGCGCAGAAGCACTATTAATATTTTCGAAAAATGACAATTTTCTCTATTCTTTCTAAGATATCTCGAAAACTAACGATCGGAGAGCTTTCGGGTATTCGGCACGAATGTTGCTCGAGTCAAGGCCGACAACTTTGCTTTTATGCACTTTTTCATAGCGGCACTATTTACGAGATACACGCGATTGGAAGTGAGAACAACTCAAAAAGTGCTATTTTTTAGTGCTATTTTTTTATTCAAAGCTGCCAGATCGGTATAAAAAAAAATCTGGCAACCCTGAACTTCCGCCATTTTGTAGAGGACGCCATTAGCTACAAAATGGCGACCGGCGCCATTTCTAAAAATTATTTCTAACGGTTTTTGTAGAGGGCGAAAGTGACTACTCAAAAATTCAAAAATTTTGGTTTCACTTACCTTTCGTGAAAAATTGACGAAGATAATGGTCGTAGAGCCTCGGGTCCAATGGCGAACTTGTAGTCTGGAACTTGACCTATTTTTTGGTTCCGGTCCGAGATTTTTCACCCATTATTTTCGGAGTTACGAGGGTCCAAAGTCAAAATTCTGAAAATAGAAAAACTGTTTTTGAGTGCTATTTTTAATTTTCTGGGGAAACTACAAGTCCCCCGATCTCGGGCCTCGAAAAGAATTTGTAGCCTAATCTTATACCTATCCGCCGATGTGCCATTTATGAAAATCGGACCAGTAGTTTTCGAGTTATCGCGCTTTGAATCAAAAAATCGATTTTTTTTGCTATTTTGGCTATTTTTAGCATTTTTCGTCAAAAAAACGACACCCTTAAATATACCTTTTCACCGATAACTCGAAAACTATAGCTCGGATCGCTTTCATATCTTCGGCAAAATTGTAGCTCATCTTATTGCGCATCTACTCTCTTTTAACACTTTTTTCGTATCTGTCGTATTTTCCGAGCTGTACGAGTTCGCGCAAAGGCTATTTTTAGCAAAAATGGCGATTTTTGACTTTTTTTCATTTGAACCAAAAAAAATGCTATTTAAAAAATTCTGACGACCATGTGTCGTTTAAGGAACTTGTAGAGGACGTAAAAACGAAGACGATCGTGTTTTTGGAAAAAAATTTCAATGATATTTTCACCGTTTTTCGGCGGGTGCGCAGAAGCACTATTAATATTTTCGAAAAATTACAATTTTCTCTATTCTTTCTAAGATATCTCGAAAACTAACGATCGGAGAGCTTTCGGGTATTCGGCACGAATGTTGCTCGGGTCAAGGCCGACAACTTTGCTTTTATGCACTTTTTCATAGCGGCACTATTTACCGAGATATACGTGATTGGAAGTGAGAACAACTCAAAAAGTGCTATTTTTTAGTGCTATTTTTTTATTCAAAGCTGCCAGATCGGTATAAAAAAAAATCTGGCAACCCTGAACTTCCGCCATTTTGTAGAGGACGCCATTAGCTACAAAATGGCGACCGGCGCCATTTTCTAAAAATTATTTCTAACGGTTTTTGTAGAGGGCGAAAGTGACTACTCAAAAATTCAAAAATTTTGGTTTCACTTACCTTTCGTGAAAAATTGGCGAAGATAATAGTCGTAGAGCCTCGGGTCCAATGGCGAACTTGTAGTCTGGAACTTGACCTATTTTTTGGTTCCGGTCCCGAGATTTTTCACCCATTATTTTCGGAGTTACGAGGGTCCAAAGTCAAAATTCTGAAAATAGAAAAACTGTTTTTGAGTGCTATTTTTAATTTTCTGGGGAAACTACAAGTCCCCCGATCTCGGGCCTCGAGAAGAATTTGTAGCCTAATCTTATACCTATCCGCCGATGTGCCATTTATGAAAATCGGACCAGTAGTTTTCGAGTTATCGCGCTTTGAATCCAAAAAATCGATTTTTTTTGCTATTTTTGGCTATTTTTAGCATTTTTCGTCAAAAAAACGACACCCTTAAATATTACCTTTTCACCGATAACTCGAAAACTATAGCTCGGATCGCTTTCATATCTTCGGCAAAATTGTAGCTCATCTTATTGCGCATCTACTCTCTTTTAACACTTTTTTCGTATCTGTCGTATTTTCCGAGCTGTACGAGTTCGCGCAAAGGCTATTTTTAGCAAAAATGGCGATTTTTGACTTTTTTTCATTTGAACCAAAAAAAATGCTATTTAAAAAATTCTGACGACCATGTGTCCTTTAAGGAACTTGTAGAGGACGTAAAAACGAAGACGATCGTGTTTTTGGAAAAAAATTTCAATGATATTTTCACCGTTTTTCGGCGGGTGCGCAGAAGCACTATTAATATTTTCGAAAAATTACAATTTTCTCTATTCTTTCTAAGATATCTCGAAAACTAACGATCGGAGAGCTTTCGGGTATTCGGCACGAATGTTGCTCGGGTCAAGGCCGACAACTTTGCTTTTATGCACTTTTTCATAGCGGCACTATTTACCGAGATATACGTGATTGGAAGTGAGAACAACTCAAAAAGTGCTATTTTTTAGTGCTATTTTTTTATTCAAAGCTGCCAGATCGGTATAAAAAAAAATCTGGCAACCCTGAACTTCCGCCATTTTGTAGAGGACGCCATTAGCTACAAAATGGCGACCGGCGCCATTTTCTAAAAATTATTTCTAACGGTTTTTGTAGAGGGCGAAAGTGACTACTCAAAAATTCAAAAATTTTGGTTTCACTTACCTTTCGTGAAAAATTGGCGAAGATAATAGTCGTAGAGCCTCGGGTCCAATGGCGAACTTGTAGTCTGGAACTTGACCTATTTTTTGGTTCCGGTCCCGAGATTTTTCACCCATTATTTTCGGAGTTACGAGGGTCCAAAGTCAAAATTCTGAAAATAGAAAAACTGTTTTTGAGTGCTATTTTTAATTTTCTGGGGAAACTACAAGTCCCCCGATCTCGGGCCTCGAGAAGAATTTGTAGCCTAATCTTATACCTATCCGCCGATGTGCCATTTATGAAAATCGGACCAGTAGTTTTCGAGTTATCGCGCTTTGAATCCAAAAAATCGATTTTTTTTGCTATTTTTGGCTATTTTTAGCATTTTTCGTCAAAAAAACGACACCCTTAAATATTACCTTTTCACCGATAACTCGAAAACTATAGCTCGGATCGCTTTCATATCTTCGGCAAAATTGTAGCTCATCTTATTGCGCATCTACTCTCTTTTAACACTTTTTTCGTATCTGTCGTATTTTCCGAGCTGTACGAGTTCGCGCAAAGGCTATTTTTAGCAAAAATGGCGATTTTTGACTTTTTTTCATTTGAACCAAAAAAAATGCTATTTAAAAAATTCTGACGACCATGTGTCCTTTAAGGAACTTGTAGAGGACGTAAAAACGAAGACGATCGTGTTTTTGGAAAAAAATTTCAATGATATTTTCACCGTTTTTCGGCGGGTGCGCAGAAGCACTATTAATATTTTCGAAAAATTACAATTTTCTCTATTCTTTCTAAGATATCTCGAAAACTAACGATCGGAGAGCTTTCGGGTATTCGGAACGAATGTTGCTCGGGTCAAGGCCGACAACTTTGCTTTTATGCACTTTTTCATAGCGGCACTATTTACCGAGATATACGTGATTGGAAGTGAGAACAACTCAAAAAGTGCTATTTTTTAGTGCTATTTTTTTATTCAAAGCTGCCAGATCGGTATAAAAAAAAATCTGGCAACCCTGAACTTCCGCCATTTTGTAGAGGACGCCATTAGCTACAAAATGGCGACCGGCGCCATTTTCTAAAAATTATTTCTAACGGTTTTTGTAGAGGGCGAAAGTGACTACTCAAAAATTCAAAAATTTTGGTTTCACTTACCTTTCGTGAAAAATTGGCGAAGATAATAGTCGTAGAGCCTCGGGTCCAATGGCGAACTTGTAGTCTGGAACTTGACCTATTTTTTGGTTCCGGTCCCGAGATTTTTCACCCATTATTTTCGGAGTTACGAGGGTCCAAAGTCAAAATTCTGAAAATAGAAAAACTGTTTTTGAGTGCTATTTTTAATTTTCTGGGGAAACTACAAGTCCCCCGATCTCGGGCCTCGAGAAGAATTTGTAGCCTAATCTTATACCTATCCGCCGATGTGCCATTTATGAAAATCGGACCAGTAGTTTTCGAGTTATCGCGCTTTGAATCCAAAAAATCGATTTTTTTTGCTATTTTTGGCTATTTTTAGCATTTTTCGTCAAAAAAACGACACCCTTAAATATTACCTTTTCACCGATAACTCGAAAACTATAGCTCGGATCGCTTTCATATCTTCGGCAAAATTGTAGCTCATCTTATTGCGCATCTACTCTCTTTTAACACTTTTTTCGTATCTGTCGTATTTTCCGAGCTGTACGAGTTCGCGCAAAGGCTATTTTTAGCAAAAATGGCGATTTTTGACTTTTTTTCATTTGAACCAAAAAAAATGCTATTTAAAAAATTCTGACGACCATGTGTCCTTTAAGGAACTTGTAGAGGACGTAAAAACGAAGACGATCGTGTTTTTGGAAAAAAATTTCAATGATATTTTCACCGTTTTTCGGCGGGTGCGCAGAAGCACTATTAATATTTTCGAAAAATTACAATTTTCTCTATTCTTTCTAAGATATCTCGAAAACTAACGATCGGAGAGCTTTCGGGTATTCGGCACGAATGTTGCTCGGGTCAAGGCCGACAACTTTGCTTTTATGCACTTTTTCATAGCGGCACTATTTACCGAGATATACGTGATTGGAAGTGAGAACAACTCAAAAAGTGCTATTTTTTAGTGCTATTTTTTTATTCAAAGCTGCCAGATCGGTATAAAAAAAAATCTGGCAACCCTGAACTTCCGCCATTTTGTAGAGGACGCCATTAGCTACAAAATGGCGACCGGCGCCATTTTCTAAAAATTATTTCTAACGGTTTTTGTAGAGGGCGAAAGTGACTACTCAAAAATTCAAAAATTTTGGTTTCACTTACCTTTCGTGAAAAATTGGCGAAGATAATAGTCGTAGAGCCTCGGGTCCAATGGCGAACTTGTAGTCTGGAACTTGACCTATTTTTTGGTTCCGGTCCCGAGATTTTTCACCCATTATTTTCGGAGTTACGAGGGTCCAAAGTCAAAATTCTGAAAATAGAAAAACTGTTTTTGAGTGCTATTTTTAATTTTCTGGGGAAACTACAAGTCCCCCGATCTCGGGCCTCGAGAAGAATTTGTAGCCTAATCTTATACCTATCCGCCGATGTGCCATTTATGAAAATCGGACCAGTAGTTTTCGAGTTATCGCGCTTTGAATCCAAAAAATCGATTTTTTTTGCTATTTTTGGCTATTTTTAGCATTTTTCGTCAAAAAAACGACACCCTTAAATATTACCTTTTCACCGATAACTCGAAAACTATAGCTCGGATCGCTTTCATATCTTCGGCAAAATTGTAGCTCATCTTATTGCGCATCTACTCTCTTTTAACACTTTTTTCGTATCTGTCGTATTTTCCGAGCTGTACGAGTTCGCGCAAAGGCTATTTTTAGCAAAAATGGCGATTTTTGACTTTTTTTCATTTGAACCAAAAAAAATGCTATTTAAAAAATTCTGACGACCATGTGTCCTTTAAGGAACTTGTAGAGGACGTAAAAACGAAGACGATCGTGTTTTTGGAAAAAAATTTCAATGATATTTTCACCGTTTTTCGGCGGGTGCGCAGAAGCACTATTAATATTTTCGAAAAATTACAATTTTCTCTATTCTTTCTAAGATATCTCGAAAACTAACGATCGGAGAGCTTTCGGGTATTCGGCACGAATGTTGCTCGGGTCAAGGCCGACAACTTTGCTTTTATGCACTTTTTCATAGCGGCACTATTTACCGAGATATACGTGATTGGAAGTGAGAACAACTCAAAAAGTGCTATTTTTTAGTGCTATTTTTTTATTCAAAGCTGCCAGATCGGTATAAAAAAAAATCTGGCAACCCTGAACTTCCGCCATTTTGTAGAGGACGCCATTAGCTACAAAATGGCGACCGGCGCCATTTTCTAAAAATTATTTCTAACGGTTTTTGTAGAGGGCGAAAGTGACTACTCAAAAATTCAAAAATTTTGGTTTCACTTACCTTTCGTGAAAAATTGGCGAAGATAATAGTCGTAGAGCCTCGGGTCCAATGGCGAACTTGTAGTCTGGAACTTGACCTATTTTTTGGTTCCGGTCCCGAGATTTTTCACCCATTATTTTCGGAGTTACGAGGGTCCAAAGTCAAAATTCTGAAAATAGAAAAACTGTTTTTGAGTGCTATTTTTAATTTTCTGGGGAAACTACAAGTCCCCCGATCTCGGGCCTCGAGAAGAATTTGTAGCCTAATCTTATACCTATCCGCCGATGTGCCATTTATGAAAATCGGACCAGTAGTTTTCGAGTTATCGCGCTTTGAATCCAAAAAATCGATTTTTTTTGCTATTTTTGGCTATTTTTAGCATTTTTCGTCAAAAAAACGACACCCTTAAATATTACCTTTTCACCGATAACTCGAAAACTATAGCTCGGATCGCTTTCATATCTTCGGCAAAATTGTAGCTCATCTTATTGCGCATCTACTCTCTTTTAACACTTTTTTCGTATCTGTCGTATTTTCCGAGCTGTACGAGTTCGCGCAAAGGCTATTTTTAGCAAAAATGGCGATTTTTGACTTTTTTTCATTTGAACCAAAAAAAATGCTATTTAAAAAATTCTGACGACCATGTGTCCTTTAAGGAACTTGTAGAGGACGTAAAAACGAAGACGATCGTGTTTTTGGAAAAAAATTTCAATGATATTTTCACCGTTTTTCGGCGGGTGCGCAGAAGCACTATTAATATTTTCGAAAAATTACAATTTTCTCTATTCTTTCTAAGATATCTCGAAAACTAACGATCGGAGAGCTTTCGGGTATTCGGCACGAATGTTGCTCGGGTCAAGGCCGACAACTTTGCTTTTATGCACTTTTTCATAGCGGCACTATTTACCGAGATATACGTGATTGGAAGTGAGAACAACTCAAAAAGTGCTATTTTTTAGTGCTATTTTTTTATTCAAAGCTGCCAGATCGGTATAAAAAAAAATCTGGCAACCCTGAACTTCCGCCATTTTGTAGAGGACGCCATTAGCTACAAAATGGCGACCGGCGCCATTTTCTAAAAATTATTTCTAACGGTTTTTGTAGAGGGCGAAAGTGACTACTCAAAAATTCAAAAATTTTGGTTTCACTTACCTTTCGTGAAAAATTGGCGAAGATAATAGTCGTAGAGCCTCGGGTCCAATGGCGAACTTGTAGTCTGGAACTTGACCTATTTTTTGGTTCCGGTCCCGAGATTTTTCACCCATTATTTTCGGAGTTACGAGGGTCCAAAGTCAAAATTCTGAAAATAGAAAAACTGTTTTTGAGTGCTATTTTTAATTTTCTGGGGAAA
Organism: Pegoplata infirma; assembly: GCA_963921195.1. Lineage (NCBI taxonomy): Eukaryota > Metazoa > Arthropoda > Insecta > Diptera > Anthomyiidae > Pegoplata > Pegoplata infirma. The sequence continues at coordinate 241,683,565 of OY992538.1, read as the reverse complement.
CTACAAGTCCCCCGATCTCGGGCCTCGAGAAGAATTTGTAGCCTAATCTTATACCTATCCGCCGATGTGCCATTTATGAAAATCGGACCAGTAGTTTTCGAGTTATCGCGCTTTGAATCCAAAAAATCGATTTTTTTTGCTATTTTTGGCTATTTTTAGCATTTTTCGTCAAAAAAACGACACCCTTAAATATTACCTTTTCACCGATAACTCGAAAACTATAGCTCGGATCGCTTTCATATCTTCGGCAAAATTGTAGCTCATCTTATTGCGCATCTACTCTCTTTTAACACTTTTTTCGTATCTGTCGTATTTTCCGAGCTGTACGAGTTCGCGCAAAGGCTATTTTTAGCAAAAATGGCGATTTTTGACTTTTTTTCATTTGAACCAAAAAAAATGCTATTTAAAAAATTCTGACGACCATGTGTCCTTTAAGGAACTTGTAGAGGACGTAAAAACGAAGACGATCGTGTTTTTGGAAAAAAATTTCAATGATATTTTCACCGTTTTTCGGCGGGTGCGCAGAAGCACTATTAATATTTTCGAAAAATTACAATTTTCTCTATTCTTTCTAAGATATCTCGAAAACTAACGATCGGAGAGCTTTCGGGTATTCGGCACGAATGTTGCTCGGGTCAAGGCCGACAACTTTGCTTTTATGCACTTTTTCATAGCGGCACTATTTACCGAGATATACGTGATTGGAAGTGAGAACAACTCAAAAAGTGCTATTTTTTAGTGCTATTTTTTTATTCAAAGCTGCCAGATCGGTATAAAAAAAAATCTGGCAACCCTGAACTTCCGCCATTTTGTAGAGGACGCCATTAGCTACAAAATGGCGACCGGCGCCATTTTCTAAAAATTATTTCTAACGGTTTTTGTAGAGGGCGAAAGTGACTACTCAAAAATTCAAAAATTTTGGTTTCACTTACCTTTCGTGAAAAATTGGCGAAGATAATAGTCGTAGAGCCTCGGGTCCAATGGCGAACTTGTAGTCTGGAACTTGACCTATTTTTTGGTTCCGGTCCCGAGATTTTTCACCCATTATTTTCGGAGTTACGAGGGTCCAAAGTCAAAATTCTGAAAATAGAAAAACTGTTTTTGAGTGCTATTTTTAATTTTCTGGGGAAACTACAAGTCCCCCGATCTCGGGCCTCGAGAAGAATTTGTAGCCTAATCTTATACCTATCCGCCGATGTGCCATTTATGAAAATCGGACCAGTAGTTTTCGAGTTATCGCGCTTTGAATCCAAAAAATCGATTTTTTTTGCTATTTTTGGCTATTTTTAGCATTTTTCGTCAAAAAAACGACACCCTTAAATATTACCTTTTCACCGATAACTCGAAAACTATAGCTCGGATCGCTTTCATATCTTCGGCAAAATTGTAGCTCATCTTATTGCGCATCTACTCTCTTTTAACACTTTTTTCGTATCTGTCGTATTTTCCGAGCTGTACGAGTTCGCGCAAAGGCTATTTTTAGCAAAAATGGCGATTTTTGACTTTTTTTCATTTGAACCAAAAAAAATGCTATTTAAAAAATTCTGACGACCATGTGTCCTTTAAGGAACTTGTAGAGGACGTAAAAACGAAGACGATCGTGTTTTTGGAAAAAAATTTCAATGATATTTTCACCGTTTTTCGGCGGGTGCGCAGAAGCACTATTAATATTTTCGAAAAATTACAATTTTCTCTATTCTTTCTAAGATATCTCGAAAACTAACGATCGGAGAGCTTTCGGGTATTCGGCACGAATGTTGCTCGGGTCAAGGCCGACAACTTTGCTTTTATGCACTTTTTCATAGCGGCACTATTTACCGAGATATACGTGATTGGAAGTGAGAACAACTCAAAAAGTGCTATTTTTTAGTGCTATTTTTTTATTCAAAGCTGCCAGATCGGTATAAAAAAAAATCTGGCAACCCTGAACTTCCGCCATTTTGTAGAGGACGCCATTAGCTACAAAATGGCGACCGGCGCCATTTTCTAAAAATTATTTCTAACGGTTTTTGTAGAGGGCGAAAGTGACTACTCAAAAATTCAAAAATTTTGGTTTCACTTACCTTTCGTGAAAAATTGGCGAAGATAATAGTCGTAGAGCCTCGGGTCCAATGGCGAACTTGTAGTCTGGAACTTGACCTATTTTTTGGTTCCGGTCCCGAGATTTTTCACCCATTATTTTCGGAGTTACGAGGGTCCAAAGTCAAAATTCTGAAAATAGAAAAACTGTTTTTGAGTGCTATTTTTAATTTTCTGGGGAAACTACAAGTCCCCCGATCTCGGGCCTCGAGAAGAATTTGTAGCCTAATCTTATACCTATCCGCCGATGTGCCATTTATGAAAATCGGACCAGTAGTTTTCGAGTTATCGCGCTTTGAATCCAAAAAATCGATTTTTTTTGCTATTTTTGGCTATTTTTAGCATTTTTCGTCAAAAAAACGACACCCTTAAATATTACCTTTTCACCGATAACTCGAAAACTATAGCTCGGATCGCTTTCATATCTTCGGCAAAATTGTAGCTCATCTTATTGCGCATCTACTCTCTTTTAACACTTTTTTCGTATCTGTCGTATTTTCCGAGCTGTACGAGTTCGCGCAAAGGCTATTTTTAGCAAAAATGGCGATTTTTGACTTTTTTTCATTTGAACCAAAAAAAATGCTATTTAAAAAATTCTGACGACCATGTGTCCTTTAAGGAACTTGTAGAGGACGTAAAAACGAAGACGATCGTGTTTTTGGAAAAAAATTTCAATGATATTTTCACCGTTTTTCGGCGGGTGCGCAGAAGCACTATTAATATTTTCGAAAAATTACAATTTTCTCTATTCTTTCTAAGATATCTCGAAAACTAACGATCGGAGAGCTTTCGGGTATTCGGCACGAATGTTGCTCGGGTCAAGGCCGACAACTTTGCTTTTATGCACTTTTTCATAGCGGCACTATTTACCGAGATATACGTGATTGGAAGTGAGAACAACTCAAAAAGTGCTATTTTTTAGTGCTATTTTTTTATTCAAAGCTGCCAGATCGGTATAAAAAAAAATCTGGCAACCCTGAACTTCCGCCATTTTGTAGAGGACGCCATTAGCTACAAAATGGCGACCGGCGCCATTTTCTAAAAATTATTTCTAACGGTTTTTGTAGAGGGCGAAAGTGACTACTCAAAAATTCAAAAATTTTGGTTTCACTTACCTTTCGTGAAAAATTGGCGAAGATAATAGTCGTAGAGCCTCGGGTCCAATGGCGAACTTGTAGTCTGGAACTTGACCTATTTTTTGGTTCCGGTCCCGAGATTTTTCACCCATTATTTTCGGAGTTACGAGGGTCCAAAGTCAAAATTCTGAAAATAGAAAAACTGTTTTTGAGTGCTATTTTTAATTTTCTGGGGAAACTACAAGTCCCCCGATCTCGGGCCTCGAGAAGAATTTGTAGCCTAATCTTATACCTATCCGCCGATGTGCCATTTATGAAAATCGGACCAGTAGTTTTCGAGTTATCGCGCTTTGAATCCAAAAAATCGATTTTTTTTGCTATTTTTGGCTATTTTTAGCATTTTTCGTCAAAAAAACGACACCCTTAAATATTACCTTTTCACCGATAACTCGAAAACTATAGCTCGGATCGCTTTCATATCTTCGGCAAAATTGTAGCTCATCTTATTGCGCATCTACTCTCTTTTAACACTTTTTTCGTATCTGTCGTATTTTCCGAGCTGTACGAGTTCGCGCAAAGGCTATTTTTAGCAAAAATGGCGATTTTTGACTTTTTTTCATTTGAACCAAAAAAAATGCTATTTAAAAAATTCTGACGACCATGTGTCCTTTAAGGAACTTGTAGAGGACGTAAAAACGAAGACGATCGTGTTTTTGGAAAAAAATTTCAATGATATTTTCACCGTTTTTCGGCGGGTGCGCAGAAGCACTATTAATATTTTCGAAAAATTACAATTTTCTCTATTCTTTCTAAGATATCTCGAAAACTAACGATCGGAGAGCTTTCGGGTATTCGGCACGAATGTTGCTCGGGTCAAGGCCGACAACTTTGCTTTTATGCACTTTTTCATAGCGGCACTATTTACCGAGATATACGTGATTGGAAGTGAGAACAACTCAAAAAGTGCTATTTTTTAGTGCTATTTTTTTATTCAAAGCTGCCAGATCGGTATAAAAAAAAATCTGGCAACCCTGAACTTCCGCCATTTTGTAGAGGACGCCATTAGCTACAAAATGGCGACCGGCGCCATTTTCTAAAAATTATTTCTAACGGTTTTTGTAGAGGGCGAAAGTGACTACTCAAAAATTCAAAAATTTTGGTTTCACTTACCTTTCGTGAAAAATTGGCGAAGATAATAGTCGTAGAGCCTCGGGTCCAATGGCGAACTTGTAGTCTGGAACTTGACCTATTTTTTGGTTCCGGTCCCGAGATTTTTCACCCATTATTTTCGGAGTTACGAGGGTCCAAAGTCAAAATTCTGAAAATAGAAAAACTGTTTTTGAGTGCTATTTTTAATTTTCTGGGGAAACTACAAGTCCCCCGATCTCGGGCCTCGAGAAGAATTTGTAGCCTAATCTTATACCTATCCGCCGATGTGCCATTTATGAAAATCGGACCAGTAGTTTTCGAGTTATCGCGCTTTGAATCCAAAAAATCGATTTTTTTTGCTATTTTTGGCTATTTTTAGCATTTTTCGTCAAAAAAACGACACCCTTAAATATTACCTTTTCACCGATAACTCGAAAACTATAGCTCGGATCGCTTTCATATCTTCGGCAAAATTGTAGCTCATCTTATTGCGCATCTACTCTCTTTTAACACTTTTTTCGTATCTGTCGTATTTTCCGAGCTGTACGAGTTCGCGCAAAGGCTATTTTTAGCAAAAATGGCGATTTTTGACTTTTTTTCATTTGAACCAAAAAAAATGCTATTTAAAAAATTCTGACGACCATGTGTCCTTTAAGGAACTTGTAGAGGACGTAAAAACGAAGACGATCGTGTTTTTGGAAAAAAATTTCAATGATATTTTCACCGTTTTTCGGCGGGTGCGCAGAAGCACTATTAATATTTTCGAAAAATTACAATTTTCTCTATTCTTTCTAAGATATCTCGAAAACTAACGATCGGAGAGCTTTCGGGTATTCGGCACGAATGTTGCTCGGGTCAAGGCCGACAACTTTGCTTTTATGCACTTTTTCATAGCGGCACTATTTACCGAGATATACGTGATTGGAAGTGAGAACAACTCAAAAAGTGCTATTTTTTAGTGCTATTTTTTTATTCAAAGCTGCCAGATCGGTATAAAAAAAAATCTGGCAACCCTGAACTTCCGCCATTTTGTAGAGGACGCCATTAGCTACAAAATGGCGACCGGCGCCATTTTCTAAAAATTATTTCTAACGGTTTTTGTAGAGGGCGAAAGTGACTACTCAAAAATTCAAAAATTTTGGTTTCACTTACCTTTCGTGAAAAATTGGCGAAGATAATAGTCGTAGAGCCTCGGGTCCAATGGCGAACTTGTAGTCTGGAACTTGACCTATTTTTTGGTTCCGGTCCCGAGATTTTTCACCCATTATTTTCGGAGTTACGAGGGTCCAAAGTCAAAATTCTGAAAATAGAAAAACTGTTTTTGAGTGCTATTTTTAATTTTCTGGGGAAACTACAAGTCCCCCGATCTCGGGCCTCGAGAAGAATTTGTAGCCTAATCTTATACCTATCCGCCGATGTGCCATTTATGAAAATCGGACCAGTAGTTTTCGAGTTATCGCGCTTTGAATCCAAAAAATCGATTTTTTTTGCTATTTTTGGCTATTTTTAGCATTTTTCGTCAAAAAAACGACACCCTTAAATATTACCTTTTCACCGATAACTCGAAAACTATAGCTCGGATCGCTTTCATATCTTCGGCAAAATTGTAGCTCATCTTATTGCGCATCTACTCTCTTTTAACACTTTTTTCGTATCTGTCGTATTTTCCGAGCTGTACGAGTTCGCGCAAAGGCTATTTTTAGCAAAAATGGCGATTTTTGACTTTTTTTCATTTGAACCAAAAAAAATGCTATTTAAAAAATTCTGACGACCATGTGTCCTTTAAGGAACTTGTAGAGGACGTAAAAACGAAGACGATCGTGTTTTTGGAAAAAAATTTCAATGATATTTTCACCGTTTTTCGGCGGGTGCGCAGAAGCACTATTAATATTTTCGAAAAATTACAATTTTCTCTATTCTTTCTAAGATATCTCGAAAACTAACGATCGGAGAGCTTTCGGGTATTCGGCACGAATGTTGCTCGGGTCAAGGCCGACAACTTTGCTTTTATGCACTTTTTCATAGCGGCACTATTTACCGAGATATACGTGATTGGAAGTGAGAACAACTCAAAAAGTGCTATTTTTTAGTGCTATTTTTTTATTCAAAGCTGCCAGATCGGTATAAAAAAAAATCTGGCAACCCTGAACTTCCGCCATTTTGTAGAGGACGCCATTAGCTACAAAATGGCGACCGGCGCCATTTTCTAAAAATTATTTCTAACGGTTTTTGTAGAGGGCGAAAGTGACTACTCAAAAATTCAAAAATTTTGGTTTCACTTACCTTTCGTGAAAAATTGGCGAAGATAATAGTCGTAGAGCCTCGGGTCCAATGGCGAACTTGTAGTCTGGAACTTGACCTATTTTTTGGTTCCGGTCCCGAGATTTTTCACCCATTATTTTCGGAGTTACGAGGGTCCAAAGTCAAAATTCTGAAAATAGAAAAACTGTTTTTGAGTGCTATTTTTAATTTTCTGGGGAAACTACAAGTCCCCCGATCTCGGGCCTCGAGAAGAATTTGTAGCCTAATCTTATACCTATCCGCCGATGTGCCATTTATGAAAATCGGACCAGTAGTTTTCGAGTTATCGCGCTTTGAATCCAAAAAATCGATTTTTTTTGCTATTTTTGGCTATTTTTAGCATTTTTCGTCAAAAAAACGACACCCTTAAATATTACCTTTTCACCGATAACTCGAAAACTATAGCTCGGATCGCTTTCATATCTTCGGCAAAATTGTAGCTCATCTTATTGCGCATCTACTCTCTTTTAACACTTTTTTCGTATCTGTCGTATTTTCCGAGCTGTACGAGTTCGCGCAAAGGCTATTTTTAGCAAAAATGGCGATTTTTGACTTTTTTTCATTTGAACCAAAAAAAATGCTATTTAAAAAATTCTGACGACCATGTGTCCTTTAAGGAACTTGTAGAGGACGTAAAAACGAAGACGATCGTGTTTTTGGAAAAAAATTTCAATGATATTTTCACCGTTTTTCGGCGGGTGCGCAGAAGCACTATTAATATTTTCGAAAAATTACAATTTTCTCTATTCTTTCTAAGATATCTCGAAAACTAACGATCGGAGAGCTTTCGGGTATTCGGCACGAATGTTGCTCGGGTCAAGGCCGACAACTTTGCTTTTATGCACTTTTTCATAGCGGCACTATTTACCGAGATATACGTGATTGGAAGTGAGAACAACTCAAAAAGTGCTATTTTTTAGTGCTATTTTTTTATTCAAAGCTGCCAGATCGGTATAAAAAAAAATCTGGCAACCCTGAACTTCCGCCATTTTGTAGAGGACGCCATTAGCTACAAAATGGCGACCGGCGCCATTTTCTAAAAATTATTTCTAACGGTTTTTGTAGAGGGCGAAAGTGACTACTCAAAAATTCAAAAATTTTGGTTTCACTTACCTTTCGTGAAAAATTGGCGAAGATAATAGTCGTAGAGCCTCGGGTCCAATGGCGAACTTGTAGTCTGGAACTTGACCTATTTTTTGGTTCCGGTCCCGAGATTTTTCACCCATTATTTTCGGAGTTACGAGGGTCCAAAGTCAAAATTCTGAAAATAGAAAAACTGTTTTTGAGTGCTATTTTTAATTTTCTGGGGAAACTACAAGTCCCCCGATCTCGGGCCTCGAGAAGAATTTGTAGCCTAATCTTATACCTATCCGCCGATGTGCCATTTATGAAAATCGGACCAGTAGTTTTCGAGTTATCGCGCTTTGAATCCAAAAAATCGATTTTTTTTGCTATTTTTGGCTATTTTTAGCATTTTTCGTCAAAAAAACGACACCCTTAAATATTACCTTTTCACCGATAACTCGAAAACTATAGCTCGGATCGCTTTCATATCTTCGGCAAAATTGTAGCTCATCTTATTGCGCATCTACTCTCTTTTAACACTTTTTTCGTATCTGTCGTATTTTCCGAGCTGTACGAGTTCGCGCAAAGGCTATTTTTAGCAAAAATGGCGATTTTTGACTTTTTTTCATTTGAACCAAAAAAAATGCTATTTAAAAAATTCTGACGACCATGTGTCCTTTAAGGAACTTGTAGAGGACGTAAAAACGAAGACGATCGTGTTTTTGGAAAAAAATTTCAATGATATTTTCACCGTTTTTCGGCGGGTGCGCAGAAGCACTATTAATATTTTCGAAAAATTACAATTTTCTCTATTCTTTCTAAGATATCTCGAAAACTAACGATCGGAGAGCTTTCGGGTATTCGGCACGAATGTTGCTCGGGTCAAGGCCGACAACTTTGCTTTTATGCACTTTTTCATAGCGGCACTATTTACCGAGATATACGTGATTGGAAGTGAGAACAACTCAAAAAGTGCTATTTTTTAGTGCTATTTTTTTATTCAAAGCTGCCAGATCGGTATAAAAAAAAATCTGGCAACCCTGAACTTCCGCCATTTTGTAGAGGAACTGACTCAAAAAATGCTATTTTTCCATAAGTGCATAGTATATATAAGTGTGTTGTAATAATAAGAAAATAGCCGTTTGCAAAAAAAATCAAAAACGCGCACGCGACCCGCCGGGTCGCGTGCGCGTTTTTGATTTTTTTTGCAAACGGCTATTTCGGGGGGGGTGGGGGCGGGGGCGGCTCCCCCCTCTCACCTTCTCATCACTCCACCTCTTCCATCCTCACATTCCTCGCCATCCCGCCTTCCCTCCGCTCACCCGTCCCGCTTGTGTCTTCCACCACTCGTCCTTCATCGTGCCGTCTTCGCCTGCGCTCCCACTCCATCCACTCCATTCTCGTCACCACTCTCCGCTCACTCGTCCTGCATCGTGCCGTCTTCGCCTGCGCTCCCACTCCATCCACTCCATCCTCGTCGCCACTCTCCGCTCACTCGTCCTGCATCGTGCCGTCTTCTCCTGCGCTCCACAACATCTGTCTCCATCCACTCCATCCACGTCGCCACTCTCCGCTCACGCGTTCTGCATCGTGCCGTCTCCGCCTTCGCTCCACTAACATCGGTCTCCAATCCAATCCACTCCATCCTCGTCGCCATCACGCCATCGTCACCACTCTCCGCTCACTCGTTCTGCATCGTACCATCTCCGCAATCGCTCCACTAACATCGGGTAATTTAGAAAAACTTTTTCATCTTTCATCGTTTCCCGGGAATCGAACCCGGGACAGCTGGGTAGAAACCAGCATCGCTAACCACTAAGCTATCGACCACGTTATGTATACGTCAACTTTTACTTACTAGTTAAAACAGTATGACTGGTTAATGCCATTTTATTGAAAAAAATATGCGATGATGGCAACTAATCTAATTCCAGACCCCTAAAGCTTGTATGCACATTGTAAATATAGAGGGCGGTTGCATATTTTTTCAAGTAAATCCTGGAAACGGAAGAGAAGAAAACAATAATTATTATTAGAAAAATAAACAAATAAAACCAAAGAAGTGCAAAAACGATTTTTTCTTTATTTGCTTTATTGATTTGTATGTGGTAATCAAGATTTCAGTCATTAACAAATGAAATGAAGAACTTAATAAACTGCCGGAAACAGTTATAAAAAACGCCGTCTAGTGAACAGTCAAATGTGCGATGATGGCAACTAATCTAATTCCAGACCCCTAGAACTTGTATGCACATTCTAAATATAGAGGGCGTATGCTTATTTTTTTTTTCCAATAAATTCCGGAAACGGAACAGAAGAAAACAATTATTATTAATAGAAAAATAAACAAATAAAAACCAAAAAAGTGCAAATCGATTTGTTTTTATTTGCTTTATTGATTTGTATGTGGTAATCAAGATTTCAGTCATTAACAAATTAAATGAAGAACTTTTAATAAACTGCCGGAAACAGTTATAAAAAACGCCTTCTAAACAGTAAAAATAAGAAGCATCTTTAATATGTCTTTGATGTGTTTTTTATTTCATTTATTAAAAAAATTTGTTAATAAAATTAAAACTTTTCTTTTTTGTTTAATCGTTAGCTTATATAGTCAAACTAAGGTGGCGTCCAGCCACTTTTTTTGAAATTAGACACCAGCCTAAAATCATTATCATGTTAAAAAAGTTCTTATCATAAATTTTCTACACTCATAATAATAACTCTGTAAAATACTCTGTAAAATGACTGTAATCTCAATTCAATGGATATTTGACAGAGTTTTCTGTCAAAATACAGATTTAAAGAAAAAACTTTGTATTTTGTTGTGACAAAAAAACAAAGTTTCCTCTGTTATATTACTTTTTACTTTGTAATCTTAATTTTACAGATAATTAACAGAGTTTTCTGCTAAAATACAGATCTAAGCAAAATACTTCGTTTTTTTTTATAAGCAAAAAAGTTTTCCGTTTTGAGTAGTTTTTGTTACCAAACATCAAAATTTTATCTGAAATTTTTTTTTTGAGAAAAAGTTTAAAAAGTAACAAAAAAAGTTATCAAAATTTATTTTTCAGAAATCTTATAAAAATTTTACAAAATAACATGCATTTAACTAAACTCTGTAAATTTACAGAGTTTTTTTTGTAATTTTTTTTTGCATCAAATATATGTAAATTTCATAGTTTTCCTTGCTAAATGGTGGTTTATTTAACCAATATTTTACTAGAAACTCTGTAAATTAACAGTTTTTTTTGTCCAAATCATTTTACAGAGTTTTATGGTAAAATTACAGAGTTTTCTCTGTAAAAAAGCTTTCATATTTAACCAATATTTTACTATAAACTCTGTAAATTAACAGTTTTTTTTCTGTCAAAATCCTTTTACAGAGTTTTTTAGTAAAATTACCAAGAAATGTTGTTAGCTGGAAAAGTATGGTGTACTCTGTTAAATTAGCAGAGTTTTTCTGTAATTTAACAGAGTTATTATTTTGAGTGTATAAAAAAAAATTTACTATCAAAAATTTTCTACAAAAATATTTATAATCGAAAATTTTCTATTAAAAAAAATGTATTATCGAACATTTTTTATAAAAAAATTTCTTATCTCGATTTTTTTATAGAAAAATTTTTTATCAATAATTTTCTATAGAAAAATTTCGTATCAATAATTTTCTATAGAAAAATTTCTTATCAAAAATTTTCTGTAGAAATATCTATAACCGAAAATTTTCAATAGAAAATTTATTATCGAACATTTTTTATAGAAAAATTTCTTATCTATATAAAATTTTCTATAAAAAATTTTACTATCGAAAATTTAAAATCAAAACTTTTGTATTTAAAAAAAGTATTTTTGAAAATTTTCTATAGAAAAATTTAAAGTAAAAAACAAATCTGTTGTAACTTTTATCAAAAACTTATATTTATAAAGACTATCCATGAGTCAGTTCTTTTTGACGTTTAAAGGTGGTGTTAGTTTTACTAATGCCATTTGGGAAAGCTGGAATTTTTGTTTCCCTTTTATTTTTCGTTTAATTTTGCTGGTTGTTTTAATTTAATTAAATTAATTTCTTTATTTTATTATGTATTTTTTTATTTTCAAGTGACACAAGAATAATTTTTATTCATAATTTTTAAATTTTTTAATGTTTATTTTTCGTTATTCCCAAATCGTTCCCAAATACTTTCCAAAAAATGATTGCCATCTGTAGATAACGATTTCGTTATTACTGTCACTACTATTCATGAGTTACCCCTGACTTTTATAATTGAAATGTCAAAGAAAATTTTATTATATATTTTTTATTTACTTTAATTCGGTTTCCAATTTACAAATTATTAACTAAATGTGCGAAAAGAAATAATAATTATACACGAATTTCACCAAAGATTCTATCAGAAAATTTACCATCGAAAATTTTGTATGTAAAAATGTATTATCCAAAATTTTCTATAGGAAAATTAGTATTGAAAATTTTCTATAGCAAAATTTAGTATTGAAAATTTTCTATAGAAAAATTTAGTATCGAAAAATGTAGTATCAAAAACTTTTCTACATGGAAATAAGGAATTGAAAATTTTGTATAGCAAAATTAAGAATCAAAAATTTTGAATAGACGAATTTAGTATCGAAAATTTTGTATAGAAAAATTTGATATAGAAAATTTTCTGTAGAAAAATTTTGAATCGAAATTTTTAATAAAAAAATTTTGTATCGAAAACTATATACAAAAAAATTTAGCATCGAAACTTTTCTATTGAAAAATTTATTTTCGAAAATTTTCAAGGAAAAAAAAATTTATGGAAAATTTATTATTTAACATTTTCTATCAGAAAATTTACAATCGAAAATTTTGGATATAAAAATGAATTAGTCAAAATTTTCTATAGGAAAATTTACTATTTATCATTGAAAGCTTTCTAAAAAAAATGTTTTATCGAAAATTTTCTATAGAAAAATTTAGTATCGAAAATTTGCTGGGATATAGAAAAATCTGAGAATCTGGAAATTGCGCTCAGAATCTCAGAATTGTTCTATATCCCAGCAAATTTTCGATACTAAATTTTTCTATAGAAAATTTTCGATAAAACATTTTTTTAGAAAGCTTTCGATGATAAATAGTAAATCTGAGAATCTGGAAATTGCGCTCAGAATCTGAGTATTGTTCTATATCCCAGAAAATTTTCGATACTAAATTTTTCTATAGAAAATTTTCGATAAAACATTTTTTTAGAAAGCTTTCGATGATAAATAGTAAATTTTCCTACAGAAAATTTTGAATAATTCATTTTTATATCCAAAATTTTCGATTGTAAATTTTCTGATAGAAAATGTTGGATAATAAATTTTCCATAAATTTTTTTTCATTGAAAATTTTCGAAAATAAATTTTTCAATAGAAAAGTTTCGATGCTAAATTTTTTTGTATATAATTTTCGATACTAAATTTTTTTATTAAAAATTTCGATTCAAAATTTTTCTACAGAAAATTTTCTATATCAAATTTTTCAATACAAAATTTTCGTTACTAAATTTGTCTATTCAAAATTTTTGATTCTCAATTTTGCTATACAAAATTTTCGATTCCTTATTTTCATGTAGAAAAGTTTTTGATATTACATTTTTCGATACTAAAGTTTTCTATAGAAAATTTTCAATACTAAATTTTGCTATAGAAAATTTTGAATACTAATTTTCCTTTAGAAAATTTTGGATAATACATTTTTACATACAAAATTTTCAATGGTAAATTTTCTGATAGAATCTTTGGTGAAATTCGTGCATAATTATTAGTAGTATTTCTTTTCGCACATTTAGTTAATAATTTGTAGATTGGAAACCGAATTAAAGTAAATAAAAAATATATAATAAAATTTTCTTTGACATTTCAATTATAAAAGTTACCACAGAGTTGTTTTTTACTTTAAATTTAGGGGAATTCTCTTTCGTCTAATCACGGCTTTATAAAAAATTTTCGTATATAAAATTTATTGTTGAAAATTTTCTATAAAAAATTTTTGATCAAAAATTTCCTTGTACAGAAAATTTTCAGGACTAAATTTTTATTTAAAAATTTTTCGATAATATAATAAATTTTTTATTAAAAATTTTCGATATTAAATTTTTCTATAGAAAGATATAGAACAATTCTGAGATTCTGAGCGCAATTTCCAGATTCTCAGATTTTTCTATTGAAAAATGTGTTGAAAGCTGAAACGTTTGCTGTTGAAAAATTTTAGATTTTGAAACATTTTTCCTGCATAGTAGAAAAAGTCTTATATTCCAACAATAAGACATTTTTCCTATATAGAAATAGCTTCAGATTCTGAGTAATTTTTTCTTAGTCTTACAATTAGACTCTGAGTCGTTTTTTCTTTATAAAAATAGTTTTTAATTTTAGCAGAAAAATTTAAATTTTCGATACTAAATTTTTATATAGGAAATTTTCGATACGAAGTTTTCCTATAGGAATTTTTTTATCAAAAAATTTTCTATAAAGGCGTGATTAGACGAAAGAGAATTCCCCTTAATTTAAAGTATAAAACAACTCTGTGGTAACTTTTAAAATTGGAATATCAAATAAAATGTTATTATATATTTTTTATTTACTTTAATTCGGTTTCCAATCTACAAATTATTAACTAAATGTGCGAAAACAAATAATAATATCACGAATTCCACCAAAGATTCTATCAGAAAATTTACCATCGAAAATTTTGTATGTAAAAATGTATTATCCAAAATTTTCTATAGGAAAATTAGTATTGAAAATTTTCTATAGCAAAATTTAGTATTGAAAATTTTCAATAGACAAATTTCGTATCGAAAAATGTAATATCGGACATTTTCTACATGTAAATATGAAATCGAAAATTTTGTTAAGAAAAATTACGAATCGAAAATTTTGTATTTACCATCAAAAATTTTATATATAAAAATATATAAGCAAAAAATTTTCTATAGGTTAAATTTACTAACGAAAACTTTATATCTATCGAAAAAATTATTATCGAGAATTTTCTATTGAAAAATCTACTATCAAAGAATTTACCATCAAAAATTTTATATATAAAAATGCATTAGCAAAAATTTTCTATAGGTTAAATTTACTAACGAAAACTTTATATAGCAAAACCTAGTATCAAAAATTTTCTATTGAAAATTTTCTATACAACAATTTTGTAAAGAAAAATTTAATGTCAAATAGTAGAAACAATTGGTATCGAAAACTTGCCATAGAAAAATGTAGTATCGAAAATTTCTGAATGAAAATTAAGAATCAAAAATTAATTAAACAAAAATTTACTCTCGAAAATTTTCTATAGGAAAATTTATAGAAAAATTTTGTATCGATAATTTTAAATAGAAAATTTTACTATCGAAAATTATCTACAAAAAAATTTAGCATCGAAAATTTTCTATCGAAAAATTTATTTTCGAGAATTTTCTATGAAAAAAAATTTATGGAAAATTTATTATCTAACATTTTCTATCAGAAAATTTACAATCGAAAATTTTGAATATAAAAATGAATTATTTAAAATTTTCTATAGGAAAATTTACTATTAATCATTGAAAATTTAAAAAAAAAATTTTTATCGAAAATTTTCTATAGAAAAATTTATTATCGAAAATTTACTATTTATCATCGAAAGTTTTCTATAAAAATGTTTTATCAAAAATTTTCTATAGAAAAATTTAGTATCAAAAATTTACTGGGATACAGAACAATTCTCAGATTCTGAGCGCAATTCCCAGATTGTCAGATTTTTCTATTGAAAAATTTGTTAAAAGCTGAAACGTTTGCTGTTGAAAAATTTTAGATTTTGAAACATTTTTCCTGTATAGAAATAGGCTCAGATTCTGAGTAATTTTTTCTTAGTCTTATTGTTAGATTCTGAGTATATTTATTAAGTATCGGAAATTTGCTGGGATATAGAACAATTCTCAGATTCTGAGCGCAATTCCTATATAGAAATAGCCTCAGGTTCTAAGTAATTTTTTCTTAGTCTTATTGTTAGATTCTGGGTCTTTTTTTCTTTATAAAAATAGTTTCTAATTTTAGCAGAAAAATTAAATAAAAAATAGTTAATTTAAAGTTGTTTATAGATTTTTTTATTCTAAATTTTTCTACAGAAAATTTTCGACACAAAATTTTCGATACTAATTGTAAGTTTTTTTATTGGAATTAAATTTAATACAGTTGAACCTCGATTATCCGGGTTCTACGGGACCGAACTTAGCACGGATAATCGAAAAACACGGTTGAAATAGGTTATATATTTTTCTACATTTGTATATGTTCATGAATATAGCACGGATAATAGAGGTAAAGCACGGTTAATAGAGGTAAAAACAATAACAAAAAATACAATATGTACGTACATGTACACTCAAAAGAAAAACTCTGTCAAAAAATCTGTAAAACGACTTTCAATTTGAATTAGCAATCTTTTAGCAGATTGTTCTGCTGAGAAGGATATTTTTAGTAAAATCTCTGTCATTTAGTTCAAGAAAATAACAGACATTTTACTATGTTTATACTGATTTTGTTTGCTGAATTTCATTATTTTTTCAAGAAATTTTTTATATAAAAAAAAAAGCAGAACAGATTGTCAGCAGATTGCTCTGCTGAAATCAGCAAATTGTTCTGCTGAAATCAGCAGATTGTTCTGCTGAAATCAGCAGATTATTCTGCTGAAATCAGCAGATTATTCTGCTGAAATCAGCAAACATTTCTGCTGATTTCAGCAGAGCAATCTGCTGACAATCTGTTCTGCTTTTTTTTTTTTTTATATAAAAAAATTTCTTAACAAAATAATGAAATTCAGCAAACAAAATCAGTATAAACATAGTAAAATGTCACACATGTTTAATAACTAAAACGCCAGATAAAAGTATAAGCTTCCGTAGCGTAGTGGTTAAGAAGTGTGCTTTCAAATCGGAAGGTGGCGAGTTCGATGCTGGCTGGCGCCGTATGTTTTTTTTTTTTTTTTTTTTTTTTTATTGTTATATTTATTCACCTCTTATGACAGATATTTAGCAAACCGTGTCTGCTAAAATCAGCAGATTTCTCATATGGCTCAAAATGGGTGTATTTTCAGCAGATTTTTCTGCTGATTGGACAGAGAATTTATTTTGAGTGTATGAATTGCACGGATAGTAGAGGTAAAGCACGGTTAATAGAGGTAAAAAACAAACACACAGCATGCCGGTTAATAGAGGCAGCCGGTTATTACAGGCCCGGATAATCGTGGTTCAACTGTATTGAATATTTTCGATACTAAACTTTTCTATAGAAAATTTTTGATTCTATACTAATGTACGAAAATCTCCCCTCATTCGAAGTTTAATGTTAAATTATGAAAATATTAAAAAAAAACAATATATTATTTTTTACCAATTATGATTGAATATATGATAAGAACACTTCCTCGAAATTTCATCTCATTTCTACCAAAAATTTGGCACTGGCAAACTACTACTACTCAAAAAGTTTGGCCGCTTTCTATACAAATGTTTGAAAATCAACATTTGTTGAAGTTTATTATGCATTAATTTGTGAAAATCTTTTTAGACCACTAAATTTACCCCCAGTTTCTGTAATACGAACGCCATTCGTTCGTGACGAATTTGTGTGTATTTTGTTATTGTAACAAAAACAAAATATATGCAAATTCGTCGCAGACGAATGGCGTTCGTATTACAGAAACTGGGGGTTAATTTTTTTACAAATTATAATTGCAATGATAAGATCACTTCTTAAATCATTATTTTAATATTGACATAATTTACCTGCTGTGAGTTTTTTAACCCAAATGGTTTTATTACCTAAAATTTCCCATTTTAAATGCCCGTTTTAAGTACCGCACATTTTTTCCTTTTCCATTTTACCTTTTAGTGCAATATTAATATGCAGTTTTTTAAAAAGGTACAGCAAAAGGTTGTACAACCTAATAAAAGAACACGTGGTCTCATCATATTTTATTGCCATGGATTTTCCAAATATTTGTTTATGACTCCTTTCATAAAAAACCAATTATCTTTAATGTTTACGTAATTATTTCAACTTTTTCTTTTAAAATTTTAATGAAGTTATCTAGGAAAGCGGCCAATTATTTTCGAGTAGTAGTTCGCCAATGCCACATTTTTTGTAGAAATGAATTGAAAATTTGAGAAAGTATTCTTATCATACATGCGATCATAATTGGAAAAATAATTTTATGTTTTCTTGAATTTTTTTTTTACAAATTGACATTAAAGTTCAAAAGAGGGCATATTTTCATACATTTGTATGGAAAGGGCCGATCTTTTTCGACTAGTAATTCCCCAATGCCACATTTTCGATAGAAATGATTTGAAATTTCGAGGAAGTATTCTTACCATACATGCGATCATAATTGGTAATAAATTATTTCTTCTTTTCTTGAAAATTTTGTCACAATTTGACATTAAAGTTCAAAGGAGGCCGTATTTTCATACATTTGTATGTATAGAAACTCGCCGATCTTTTTCGAGTAGTAGTGTGGCAAAGCCACTACGATAATCCTATTAACTTTATATTTTTTACGTTTATTCTTTGAAATCATACCATTTTAAAAATGTATATAGTTTTTGTTTTACAGGAGTTCAAAGATAAAAACTGTGTTTTACTACTCAAAGAACTGATTTTCATAAATTTGTACGGAAAGCGTCCGATCTTTTTCGAGTAGTAGATCACCAATGCCACATTTTTTGTAGAAATGAGTTGAAATTTCGAGGAAGTATTCTTATCGTATATGTGATCATAATTGGTAAAAAATAATGCTATGTTTTTTTGAAAATATTCTTATCGTATATGTGATCATAATTGGTAAAAAATAATGCTATGTTTTTTTGAAAATATTCACATAATTTGACGTTAAAGATCAAAGGAGGGCGAATGTTCATACATTTGTATGGGGGTCTAATGGAAAAGTGAAGCGAATACAAATGTTTGATTTGTATACATAGCCAATCCTTTTCAAATGTCAACCTCACCCACTGTCCACCAAGGACTTGGTGTCCCCTGTCATGCTAGCGAGGCTCTGATGACCGATCATGGGCTGAATAACCCTATTACTCTGCACGAATTAAATTCCCGTTGCAATCACAGCATGCCTGGATGCGTTGTTGGCAGCCCCAACACGAGGATCGGGCGCTATGGCCTAATCAGTCATTCGTCTTAAACTAATCTGATTACCGAAACCGAAACAAGGAAAATTACAAATAAACCCGATTTATCGATGACGACTTTTGGCATGAAAACAAGGACTAGAATTGGAACCTAGAATGTAAGGACGCTTTTGAAAGAATCTCGTCTGGCTCAACTCTGTAAAGAATTTGTCACCTATAAACTAACAATGTTGGGTGTCTGTGAAACTCGCTGGTGTAATTCAGGTGAACTCTCAACGGGCGAAGGCCTAACTCTTATCTATTCTGGTAAACCAAGTACCGAACCCCGATCCAGTGGTGTTGGAATTTTACTATCCCGTGAAGCTAAGAGAGCTCTTATAGAGTGGAAGCCTCACTCCGATAGAATTATTAGTGCAAGACTTCGGACACGGGCCCGAAATGTTACCTGCATACAATGCTACGCACCAACTGAAGCAGCTGATCTGTCAGTAAAGGAATCATTTTATGACCTCCTTAATAGAGTTCTGGCAGCAGTAAACCGTGGTGATATTGTTATAATGATGGGAGATTTTAATGCACAAGTTGGAACCGAAAACACAAATACCGAGAGCTCTATGGGAAAACACGGCTTGGGGCGAATGACAGAAAATGGTGAATTTCTATTGGAAACCTGCAGTACAAATGGCCTCGTTATTGGTGGCACTCTGTTTCCTCACACTAGAATACACAAAGTGACATGGGTATCACCTGATAAGCGCACAGAGAACCAGATTGACCACATTAATATAGGCAAGAAATGGCGAGGATTGCTTTTAGACGTGCGCAATAAAAGAGGGGCCGATATGGCAAGTGATCACCATTTGGTGATTGCGACGTTGCATCTCAAAGTTGCGGCTATCAAAAACTAAAATCAAGTCTCTCAGAAAAGATTCGACACTGATAAATTGAAACAAGGAACTGTTGCCAACTCCTTTTCAAACTCACTAAAAGTTTCTTTACAAGTAATCACCGATAACCAAAATGTGAGTTGGAATGAAACGAGAAATATCTTCGTAAATGCAGCAGAAGTGCACGTTGGGTTTAAAAGTAACATCCGCAAAGAGTGGATAAGTGATGAAACCTGGAAGCTCGTGAAGGAAAGAAAGGATGCTAAAGGTGCAATCAACTCAAGTAGAACGCGCTCGGAGAAAGAATTAAGTATGCAATTAAGTACATCATCATCTTAACCGTGAAGTTAAACGAAGTGCCAGAAGTGATAAAAGAAGATGGGTAGACAACATCGCTAAAGAAGCCCAAGCTGCGGCAGAAACAAATCGTGGAAGAGACCTTTATCGTGCGGAAAAGAAGCTAACAAACTACCCTCTGGCAAACCAGTAAAGAACGATATTGGAGAACTTATTACATCGAAATAACAGCAGCTTAAACTTTGGGAGGAATTTTATATAAATATGTTATCCTCACCCCATCCTACACAAAACGCGATATGCAACTGTGAAGCTCATTTACAAAACACAAATATATCTACTGATTGTCCAAGCATTTCAGAAATAATAGAATCAATTAACCCCCAGTTTCCGTATGACGAACGATAGACGAACGTCAACAAATTACATGTATTTTGTTTTTGTTACAATAACAAAATACATGTAAATTTTTGACGTTCGTCTATCGTTCGTTATACGGAAACTGGGGGTAAATCTCTCAAAAATAACAAATCACCAGGCATTGACAATATATCTCCCGAACTTCTATCAGCAGATGCAAAAACCAGTGCAAAGTTACTATCACCCATAGTAAACAAATTTTGGTGCGATGAAATTCTCCCTGAGGAGCTATCAGAAGGTGTGATTGTAAACTTGCCAAAAAAGGATCGTCGAAACTGGAGAGGCATTACCCTACTTAGCATGGTAAACAAAGTTATTGCTCATATAATAAATAGAAGACTTGCTGCAGTAATTTTGCCACAACTCAGAAAAGAACAAGCCGGCTTCCGTACTCAGAAATCTTGTGTCGACCACGTGAATAGTTTAAGAGTTATCGTTGGACAGTCTGTAGAGTGGAGATCTCCTCTGTATTTAACATTCATAGACTTTGAAAAAGCTTATGATACATTAAATCAAACAGCGATATGGAATGCATTGGCATGTAAAGGAGTCCCTGACAAATTAATATGCCTCATTAAAGGTTTATATGCAAATGCCACCTGCCGCATTTTACATGAGAACCAACTAAGCAACAAAATTTCTGTCAATACTGGAGTACGACAAGGCTGCGAGCTACTCGAGTAGCTCAAGCTACTCGAGCTGCTCGAGTAACTAGCTACTCGAGCTGCTCGAGCTACTCGAGTAAAAGCGTAGGCTCTGCAGAGCATACATATATATATATGCTTGTGCGAAAGTAGCAAGAACTAAATCAACAAAACAACAACACTTTTTTTTTGTAATTGTATCAACGTCACAAAGGCAGCATTTTTTAGATTATGGGCATAGCATAGCATATTATGGGCAATTATAAAGACCGTTAAAAACCAAAATGTTTGCATGAGAAAACAAAAGTTTTTTTCTTTTTTCCCCTAGTCCCTTTCTACAATATAGGAAAAAAACAATTGAGTGTTAAATTTGCCAGTGCTGAATATTGAATAACTTCCAATATAATAGAGGGATTTCGCGAAAAAGAACAATACTTTTGTTTTCTTTTGCAAACATTTTGGCTTATAACAATGTTTCATAGTTTTAAAAAACCAAAGTAGACCGTGAAAAATGAATTAAAAAAGAATTAATTCAAAAAAAGAATTAATTTAAAAAAAGAATTAATTCAAAAAATTAATTAATTCAAAAATAAAAAAATAATTAATTCAAAAATAATTAATTCATGCTTGAATTAATTCTTTGAATTGAAATTGAATTATTCACAAAATGAATTCATTCTTTTTTATGTAATTCAAAGAATTAATTCAAGCATGAATAAATTCATTAATTAAAATTTTTGATTTGAGAAATTGAATGGTGAATTTAAGTTTTGAAGGTCTGATTGTCGCCCACTGTATATAAAGGGTACTCATTTCAGCTTTTTTTCGGTTGTAAAAATGTAAAATTGTAAAAATGTAACTTTTTATTACAACCAACACATGAAAAAAATTTCCACTTAAAAGTTGCATTTTAGCCAACCTATATCCAAGTGTAAAATTATCAGAGTAAAAAGTTAAATAAAAAGTGGCAATACCCAGGCGGAAAAATACGAACGGGAGAGCGCTGGTAAAGTACCTTTTATGGTCGCTTGTGTGCTGGGAAAGCACCACAGTTTAGTACTCTCCCAGCGTCCCAAATGATAACCACGGTAAACGGTATGCCGTTGCTATTTTAAAGCGCTGGGACGTATCTACATTGTATACATAAGTCCATAAGACACAACTTTTTTTGGTGTTTTTTTGAATAAAGAAATTTATTAAATTAGGATAAAAAATTTATTGATCATTTATTAGGATAACAAAATTATGAACAAACTTTGAACCATTTTCTAAGTCCCGGAAAAAATTTGTTTGCAGTTTTCTTTGCGTTTTGGAATAAAAAATTTATTTAAAATGCCTTTAGGAAAAAATTTGGAAAAGTCCCGAAAAAATGTGGTGTATTGAACCGAAACGGGTATGTATCCGGAGTTTAAGGGTGATGTATCCGGAGTTAAAGACACTTCCTCACGAAAGAAGCAGGTGTTTTTATATAAAAGGTGTCAAGTTTTAAAAAAATTCTTTAAATTTATTTTTCTTTATTTAAATTTTGTTTCTTTTTCAATAAAAATAGTTTAACTAAATTTTGTTTAGTGTATAAATTTCTTAAAATTATTGGCTACACTCCGTTTTCTAGCACTTATTTAAGCCCAACAAAATTTTCAATTGAATTTTCCCAGGCAGAAACTGCCAACCGTTCCAAAGAAAAAGTCTCGGCAAAGCACTTTATTTTTTGTGTACAAGGTAGTATGAATTCGAAAAAGTGCTTTGCAAGCGCTTTGCCAATGTTTTTCTTTTTAAATCCGTTCAAAGTATAAATTTTTTATTAAAATTTATTAATTTTCGTAACAATTGGAATATTTTTTATTTCCCTGCAGGATAAAAGGCCGGTCCTTAATAGTTCTCGTGATATGTCACTTAGACACAAGACCTATATATTACAAATTTGACACCTTTTATATAAAAACACCTGTTTCTTTCGTGAGGGAGTGTCTTATACTCCGGATACATCACAAGTGAAATGTCACTGGGCCTATCCCCTTGGAACACTACCCGATTCGGTTCAATACACCACTTTTTTCGGGAATTTTTAATAAATTTTCCTAGAAGCATTTTTAATAAATTTTTTATTCCAAAACGCAAAGAAAACTAAAAACAAATTTTTTCCGGGACTTAGAAAATATTTCAAAGTTTGTCCAAAATTTTTTTATCCTAATAAATTAGTCAATACATTTTTTATCCTAATTTAATACATATCTTTATTCAAATAAACACCAAAAAAGTTGTGTCTTATACGATTTTGATACGTTCCATTTTTTTCTAAAAGTGCTATAATAGTACCATATTTTTTGTTTTTAAAGCGCTTTAAAATAGCAACGGCATACCGCTTACCGTGGTTATCATTTTGGACGCTGGGGGAGTACAAAACTGTGATGCTTTCCCAGCACACAAGCGAGCATAAAAGGTACTTTGCAGCGCTTTCCCGTTCCTATTTTTATGCCTGGGTTTGTTAAGTTTAAACATTTTTATAAATAAAATTATTGGGTATACTCTATACCACCCACTTCCACGTAATTTCACATAAAACAATTCCTAATCAGGGATGCCAACTTAGTGCTTTTCGCGCTAGATCTAGTGCTTTTTGATGTGTCAAAACGCGAAAAATTTTCACCTAGTGCCAAATTAGAAAAACGCACTAACTTGGTGCTTTTTAAATTTTCAGTTGGTGCTTTTAGTGCTTTTTAAAATTAATTTTTATAACCTTTGTTATTTCGAGTGTAACGCACCGAAATATTAGTCGGAGACCCCACAAAGTATATATTTAATTGATATATGATCGATTCAAAAACATTTTTTGAATGTCTGTCTGTCTGTCTGTGGAAAGCAATATGCAGTTCAAACTAAAGGTACCTACAGATTATGCACAATATTTTTGACGTTTACCCATGATTGGCATACATAAAAATACTGTGTAAAATATTGAACTGAAAAAAATACATGCAGATTGTACATAATATTGAATCGTCTGTAGAGGCCTTAAGAGTTAGACGCCTGAAATATGGAACGAATATATTTTTATGGTCAATGACTATTGGTCGTATTAAGTTCGGAAAAAGGGCAAAATCGGACTAAGGGGAAAATGTTTTCCTTTAAAGAACTAAACCACCCTTTAAAAAATGCCATTCTTTGTAGGTTTTTTTTTTGTATTTTGTTTTAATATTTGAACTCTGTTCTGGATGAAGTTCAAAGACTAAATTTGGCTGTTTCGAAGCGGAGAATCCAGACCATATAAAATTGTACAAAGATTTATATCAGTTGCTCAAAATTTTAACCAACAAACTTCTCAAAAATTTTATTTGAATAAAAATATTATTTTTTTTTACTTTTTTATCTATTTAAAAAGAGTCCAGTGCTTTTTTACCCTTTTTTTAAACCAAATTTAGGCGTTTTTACCCGTTTATAAAATTTTTGTGCGCGTTTTGCTCTCAAACAGTTGGCATCTCTGTTCCTAATTTTAAAGTCGACTTAACTATTAATTATTTGGAAACATTGCCCTCTTGTTAACAGACTTTTTTGACAAGTTCAAGTTGTTTCAAGTGACTTTTACAACAAATAACTAATGATATCAAAACAGTTAACGGTATTTTTATAACAGAAAAATTCAAGCGACAAAATTTCATTACACAAACACACACATTTTAAAACTGCTTTCTTCAATGCTGTTGCTGTGCTAGCTAACTGGTCCTGTCCAACAAAACAAAAATAGTAATGATGACTACTTTCTGGGAAAAACAAAAAATTAAAAACAAAAGCTTAAAATTGTTTTGCCAACGGGAAGAATAAAAAAAGAAGCAACAATATAGTAAAGTTTAGAACAGAGAGAAAACAGGAAAGGGAACATGGGTTTAAAAAAACAAAAGAAAAGGCATTGAAATGAAAAAAGATGACAACGCATTAATTATAAATGTCACTTTTTGGCTTTGTAAGACAAAACCTAATGCCAACAAATACTTATGATGGCTATTAACAAAGTGACAGCATGATTTGTGAGTCAAATGAACTCTTTCTTTTCTTTAGGAAACACAAGTTCAATTAAAAAGAGTATGCAGGAGCAGCAGCAACAGAATTGAGGAGGACAAAAACATCCTCTAAAGCTGCTACATACATGGTCATATCAATTTAAATTATTCGCGTCAATATTAACACTAAAGATGCCGGAATCTTTTGAAAATTAAGATACAGTCGAACCCGGTTATAACGAACTCCGGGGGACCAGTAAGAATAAGTCGTTACAAGCAAAGTTCGCTATAAGCGGGGTATATTTTATATCAACCCAGTTTTATTTCCAAAAAAAATAGGTCCAACTTTATTTCATTTGATGTTTTTTTCATAAATAAACTACTTGCCGAGAAGAAAACATTAAAAATAAAAATAAATTCTTTAAAAATTATAATATTAACCAAAAATTTCTTCTTTTTGTGAATTTGGTAAACATGATTGCCCCTCATTTCAAAATATTTATGGTAGTTCGTTATAAAAAGGTAAATACACATGAAATTTTATTCGTGGGACCATAATAAGCAGTTCGTTTTAACCATACGGGTGAAACGAATAAGTTTCGCACATGTTTATATATTAGTGACGGCACGTGTAACTTTTGACTTTTCATACAAAACGTAAACAAACAACGAAAATACAGATGCAAAAGCTCACACGTACAGGCACACGTATTCTAGGCAGAGAAGTAAATTTAGTAGTATTTTGTATGCTTCCATATTGAAAGTACCAAAATAAGCACTCGTGTTGCATGTCTATATGGTCTGTGGTTAAAACCTTTGTTTGTTTACGTTTTGTATGAAACGTCAAAAGTTACACGCGCGTGCCGTCACTAATACTTACACATATGCGAAACTTGTTCGTTTCACCCCTATGGTTTTAACCGAGGATTCGTTATAACCGAGTTCGTTATACAAGAAGTATTTTGTGTGAAAATTGATGCCAAAACGTCGGGACTTTAAAATTTGTTCGTTATAACCGAGAATTCGTTATAACCGAGTTCGTTATAACCGAGTTTGACTGTACATTGTTTTGTGTTTTTGATTGAAGAAGGAAATTGTGTCTTCTAAAGATTAAATTAAATGTGGATTTACCCTAGACCATGGTTTCTGTAGCCACTTCTACGCCATCAGTAGGACATTACATTAAATTGATTGTTTGATATTTGCTAGAAAAATTCTTTATATGTATGTTTTTTTATCAACAGACTAGCCTGCCATGAGATTAGAACCTGTGCTTCTGAAAATCACTCATGGTTTTGTGTACCTGCGCCTTAACTACTTAGGCTATGATCGGTATACAAACATCAGTGTCGAAACGCAGTTTGTTTAACTCATAGTAGTTTTTGTGTGTGACTTATATTATACAGAAAAGCTTATATTATACAGAAAAGCATTTAATCTAGCCATGCATTTAATCTAGCAATGCATTTAATCAATTTTCTTAATCTTTCATTTACTTTATTTTATGCAAACTTTACTATAGCGGAGAATTTTTTGTTCTTCACACTACAGTAACGCATAGTTAAAGTGAATTGCCTACACGATTATTTTTCAATAATAAAATTTCCAAGGTTTATTTTTTAAGTTCAAATTTTGAAAAAAAAAAACTTATAAATTTTTTTAAAACAAGATAACTAAATACTTCTGTAAAATTAACAAAACTATCACCTTTTTTATACCCTCCACTTAGTGATAGAGGGTATATATAAGTTTGTCATTCTGTTTGTAACTCATCGAAATATCGATCTGGGACCCCATAAAGTATATATATTCATATGCCCGATCGATTTTAAGACATTCTAGCGATGTCCGTCTGTCTGTCTGTGGAAAATGCTGTCGCGGACAAAATATTGCACAGAGATGACTGAAACTTAACATATTTATTGGAAGTTCTCCCGAAAAGTTTGATATTGCATTTGAGCGATATCGGTTCAGCGGTTCAAAAGTTATGAATGAAAATATAAGCACACCTCAAAAATTTCGGTACATTCAACATAACCTAAAAATACAAAATGCTTTAATTCAGCTTCTGGTTGACATATGTGAACATAATTGAACACCAAATGGTATTTAAACAGGTACGAACATATTTTTTGACAAAAAAAGAAAAAAATCGCGGATTTTTTTTTACCAAAATTTTTTTTGCGGAAATTTTTTTTTTTTTTTCAAAAGTAATTTCCTTTTAAATAAAGTTTTTTGCAATAATCTTTTTGAAATTGTGGAGGGTATCACTACATTCGGCAAGGCCGAATTTAACTTTTTTACTTGTTGTTTTTCATTTTGATAATTTTTAGGGGCCTATTCACAAAAAAAAGTCATAACTCAATTTTTTCCATGTGGTTGTTGCAGCGACGCACATTGGGTTGAACACTATCAAAACTGAGGATTAATTCAAAATTTGAAGTTGGTATATTGTAATATTTTTTTTATGGGTTTAAAGAGGATAAAATTCTCCATCAAGAGCTGTCAAAATTAATGTTCTAAGTTGTTTACTTTTTTTGCTATGCTCTCCCAAAGTTTAATAATTTTAATTAATTTAGTGTACAGTGGTAAAAAGTGAAAAACGGGATATTTCAAGTGATTATTTTTTTGTTTTCAACTAAAAATAAAAATTTTTGTAAAATGGATTCACAAACTACAGGTATTTAACTACATTATTGACAAGCGGTTGTTAAGATAAAAGTTGAAAAAATAGTTTTAATAATTTTTTAAAAAATATCCTAAAAATAGGGTATTTTTTACATATATGTTGAGTTTTGGTTGCTACTCTGATGAGCTCGGGCGAATCTGAGAACATAGTGATAAAATATAGGATTTTTGCTTTAAAATCCATGAAAGAACCAATGCCAAGACTTGCCAATACGAAAAATATAAGAGAATCTTTTTAAACATCTCCAGTGTAAAAAAATTATATGCTCGAAATCTTAATAGCTAATACTTTTTTTTTGTTTTTAGATTGTCTTTATGTTGTTTACCGTTTTTGTTTATTGCTATTTATTGTAAATGTGTAATATAATTATAATAACAAATAATTTTAATAATCATATATATTAGAGTGGGGTTTAAAGCTACTTTTTATCGAAATTGGTGATGTTTTTGCTTAAAATACTAAAAAGTACATATCCCATACAGTTTTTGAAAACAAAAATCGCGAAATTGTTTAAATGTTTAAATTACATTCGGTATCAAATTTTGTTCATATTTCTCAGCCAGCAACCATATTAAAGCATTTAGTATTTTTAGGTTATGTGGAATGTACCAAAATTTTCGAGGTGTCCTTACATTTTTGTTCATAACTTTTAAACCGCAACACCGATATCGCTCAAATGCAACACCAAACTGCTTAGGATAACTAGAAGTAAATATGTTAAGTTTCAGTGAATCTGGTTAATATTTTTGCATTATCGCGGTATAAAAAACAGCATTATTTATTTATATTACAAATTGAGCATTAAAAGTTTTAAAGTGCAAAATACTTAAAATATCTAAACAGCTGCAAATTTTAAGATTTGTCATAATGGATTTTCAGTCCACTTATTGTATATACTCAATTAGAAATACAGTGCAACCTCGCTTAACGCAACTATAATAGATTAAGGCTGCTGCGAAAACCCAGATTATTGTGAAAATATAGTCACGTATTCAAAATGGCCAACTCAATTTAATTATGTATGGCTTCTTCTATTTTTTGCAGTTTTTGGAGTAATTTGTTAAGTTTAACTGTTTAATTAAAAAACAAAAACTTTAGTCGTACAGTTTGAATAATTTATTGAAAAAAAAGTTTTACATTACAATGCCTGGTATGCCATAAATTTCAGAAATTTTTGAAATAGCTGTAGTAAAAACAATTAAAACCAAATAAAATAAATTAAAAATACAACCCGGACAATGAAAAGAAAATATTGTTTATTTTTGTATTTATATGTTAAATTTTTTGTATTTATATGATTAAAAAAAAAAATGTACTTCCTTTTTTTTTGAAGAAAATTTAAAATTTTTTTTTAATTTTATGAACCACAAAAATAAATTTTTATAAAAAATTTATTCTAATAATAATACCTATTTATTTTTTATACCCTCCACTTAGTGATAGAGGGTATATATAAGTTTGTCATTCCGTTTGTAACTCATCGAAATATCGGTCTGGGACCCCATAAAGTATATATATTCATGATGCCCGATCGATTTTAAGACATTCTAGCGATGTCCGTCTGTCCGTCTGTCCGTCTGTCTGTCTGTCTGTCTGTGGAAAATGCTCTCGCGGACAAAATATTGCACAGGGATGACTGAAACTTAACATATATATTGGAAGTTCTCCCGAGAAGTTTGGTATTGCATTTGAGCGATATCGGTTCAGCGGTTCAAAAGTTATGAACGAAAATGTAAGCACACCTCAAAAAATTCAGTACATTCAACATAACCTAAAAATACAAAATGCTTTAATTCGGCTTCTGGTTGACATATGTGAACATAATTGAACACCAAATGGTATATAAACAAGTTCGAACATATTTTTTGACAAAAAAAGAAAAAAATCGCGGATTTTTTTTTTACCAAAATTTTTTTTCGCGGAAATTTTTTTTCAATTTTTTTTTTTTTTTTTCAAAAGTAATTTCCTTTTAAATAAAGTTGTTTGCAGTAATCTTTTTGAAATTGTGGAGGGTATCACTACATTCGGCAAAGCCGAATTTAACTTTTATACTTGTTTTTTTTTAATTTAATAAAAACGCAGCAAAAATTGTGACTCAAGATAAGTTTTTCCAAAAATCATTCAGGTACAAAATTTTTTTTTCCATATTTTTTTTTTTCAAAATAGTAGTTTTTTTGTTGATTAATAAGTATTCATCAATAAAAAATTATAATATTTCAAAATTACGGCATCCCTGAATTAATCCCCATTTTGCCTATCGTTCAACCCACTGTGCGACGTATCCAGGAATTTGAACACCTAGAAAAGTTTTACAGTAACTATTTACGGTTATTCAAAAAGTTTTTAGTTAAAGTTGTTTTAAACGTTTTATTGTTTGTTTTTCAAGGAAAATAAAATATTGAATGATTTATACAGTTGTAAAAACAATAAACAACAAAAGTAACGGAAAAATATTTCAATCAGTTAAATTATTTGTGACTGATTATTCCGTATAATTTTACAGAAGTACGGTTTTTGTAGTTTGTTATTCAAAAAATTTTATTTTTACTTCACAAAATAAAAAAATGTAAACAGTTAAAACAACTGAAATATCGTTTGTTTTTACGGAATGTCTAGTCATTTATTAACGTTTAAAAATAACTGAACAATTATATTGTTTCACTCAAAATATTTTGTAAGTAAATTCAACTGAAAAAACGTTTAAAACAATCGTTTTTCCTTTTAAAAAACGGACTACTTATATTTCATTTGAAACAACTTACTTTTTCAGTTATTTTTAAACGTTAATAAATGACTAGACATTCCGTAAAAACAAACGATATTTCAGTTATTTTAACTGCTTACAATTTTTTATTTTGTGAAGTAAAAATAAAATTTTTTGAATAACAAACTACAAAAACCGTACTTCTGTAAAATTATACGGTATAATCAGTCACAAATAATTTAACTGATAAAAATATTTTTCGGTAACTTCTGTAGTTTATTGTCTTAACAACTGTATAAATCGCTCAATATTTTATTTTTCTTGAAAATCAAACGATAAAACGTTTAAAACAACTTTAACTAAAAACTTTTTGAATAACCGTAAATAGTTACTGTAAAACTTTTCTAGGTGTTCAAATGAAATATAAGTAGTCCGTTTTTTAAAAGGAAAAACGATTGTTTTAAACGTTTTTACAGTTGAATTTACTTACAAAATATTTTGAGTGTAGACTACAAATACTTTATTTAAAATGTTTTTGGTGTTTCTGTTTTTGAGAAACTCGTAATTGAAAATGTATCCATTTAAATTTACATCAAATTCATAAAAGTATCTGAAATCTAGCGGTTTTTCCAATACCCGGGTAAAAATTACCATGTATGTTCATATACATTAATGATCATACATTGTCATACATGAATTTGTATGTAATTTTTTTTTTTGTATTTTTTCCATAAAACGTTTATTAATCGAAATTTTTTCAAATATAAATAATTTGTACTAATTTATGACACTGATTTTTTAATAAAAACTAACGAAGATTTTTACCATTAAATCGAATTCTTGTTCATGAGAATTTTAAAAACTGAATGCATTCTTTATTTCATTTATTTATTATTCATGAGACTTTTAAAAATCGAATTTATAAAAACTTACGCATTCAATTTCAAAGTCGAATGAAAAAGAAACCGAATTCATTCTATATTTTAAAATCAAATGTAAATTCATTCGATAAATTGTGATTGGGGAATACAATCATTAAAGTTTAATTCAGAACACCAAATCTTATTAAGGGATGAACTCCTTTGCAGCTCTGACAGTAATGCCGTCAGAGTGTTCGAATTTTCTTCTAAATTTGGTTGTTTACGTTAGTGCCGTTCATATTCGCCTATAGAATACAAAAATTATAACCAATCTTGATGATATATGATCATTATTGTCCAACCGAACGACTTTTTCAGACTGAATCCATACATGAACTTCGTCCAATTTTGCAAAGTTCTGCCGAACCCAACCTTTAAAAAAATTGTTTCTAAGACATGTATGCTATGCAGATGCATAGCATATATGAAGGAGTATGACATATACCTATCCACACATAGTTGCATACATTTACTTATATGGAATATTACATTACTTGTGTATGTTCATATATGCTCCCATATATGACATACATTTCCATATATTGTTCATATACTATCATGCATGGAATCATGTATCAGCATGTATGAATATGTATGAACATTAGGGCGGGTCGATTTTTTTTGTCAAAAATCGTATAGCAAAAACATAATCTACAAGAAATTCTAAGAATATTTCCCAAAGAAACCATGTTTCTAAAATCAAACCCTATACCGCGCCTAACGACATGAAGATTTGTCCGTCCGTCCTTTTTTTCATAAGCAAAACAAAGAACTTGACTCTTTTTTGGTGTTTGTGTTAATTTTTGGGCTTTGGTGTGCTCTGAGGTATATAGTAAAATTTTATTGGCAACATTTTTGTAGAATATTTCATCCCCACCCTCCCCTTCTTTCGGGGGGTTTTTTGCGATTTTTTAGAATAGAGCCAAAAAATACCTTTATGAGAGGGAGCTAGAGGGTTAATATGTTTCACAAAAATATTTGCCATAAAATTTTCTACAAAGTTGCTGAACATACCCTACACGTCAGATGTAAAGAAAACATAGTTTTATATACCGATATGCTGCAAGAACATATCCAGCGGCTATGTTTTACTAATTGCCGCTGGATATAATTCGAACAATTTTTGAGATTATGACCGGCAATTATATTAGACATAATCCCTGAAATGGAGAAATAAATAATTAGATTGATTTGTAAGGAAAACGCCACAGACGAAAAATTATAATAAGAAATTTTAACAATAAATCGCTGCTTTTATCGTTAATCCATAATAATTATACTCCATTATTTATTTTATATTGGGCTCCAGTATATTAACATGTATCGTGATACTTTGAAAGTAAGTGCAGGGGTTGTGGGTTCGATTCCCTCCAAAGCCTTTGTATGTTAATTACAAAGGGAAGCTGGTTCAGCGGATTTGTCTTAGTAAATAAAAGTATGTAATTGAGGATCATAATGATATTTCGTCAAAAAAAACACATAGATACTTTTGTGGGATGAAATTGGAGAGTTGCATAGTGAAGAGGAAAAAAGCTGAGTTCGATAAAAATTTTTCATAACTGAATATTTTTTTACATCAGTATTTGATTTATTTTAAGTAAACATTTTTTTTTAATTTTTGTAAAAAAAAAAAAAATTTGAGTGTAAATTTTTTTGAGTGTAATTTTTTTTTTGAGTGTAATATTTTTTTTTTAGTTTTTTTGAGTGACAAAATAGTTTCTAAATTTTATTTTTGTAAAAAAAAAAAAAATTTGAGTGTAAATTTTTTTGAGTGTAATTTTTTTTTTGAGTGTAATATTTTTTTTTTAGTTTTTTTGAGTGACAAAATAGTTTCTAAATTTTATTTTTTGCCAACCATTCCTTTCCAAACGCTTAGCGTTTTTTCAACACAGGAGTTCGGGTTAAGCCCCATCTTAAATTCCCCATTTTGCTAATAACTTATGAACCACTGGACAGATTTCACTGAAATTTAGTATTAATCTGACCGGAAGTATAACAAATATATACGCTAGGCTTCAGCAGCATGCCGTATGTATTTTTCATTCTTCCGCTAACATTTGAAAGTTAGCGTGTTTCACACAGACAGAAACACAGACGGACGGACAGATTTTCATGTCGTTAGGCGCGGTATAGGGTTTGATTTTAGACCATTGGTTTCTTCGGAAAAGTTTCTTAGAATTTCTTGTAGATTTTGTTTTTGCTATACGATTTTTCAGTTTTTTTCGATCCATACAAATCGACCCGCCCTAATGAACATACACGTTCATTTTCACCCGGGATGTTACAAACCAAATGAAAGGTTTTTGGAAAACCTGTCTTCGTGTGCAAAGAACGTGTCCAAACATGCACAAAATTTAGGACATTTTTGTTAATAAGTCGAAAAATATTTATTTTTTTGGTACGTTATTAGCATCGCTAGATATGTATTTTAAATACCTATAATCTGATACCAAATATGCCTATATTAATTTTGAGTAAATAGGCGTAAATCTTAAAAAACTGAAAAAGGTCAATTTCCCCCCATACAAATCGACCCCCCTAAAAATGAGTTTGGGCCACAAAAAAAAAATATGTGTCGAATGAATTTTCGTTCTGAACAACATATCCAAATTTCATGAAGATCGGAGGGTGACACAAGGGAGACTCTCATTGTCATTTGTTTTTTGTCTGAAAATTTAAATGTAAATGTAGTTGTTCCAAAACTAACATAATTTTTTGAGTGTAGTGATTCCTTGGGGAAATGTCTTCTGGTCTAATGACATGTCCTAACATTGTCACCAATGAATGTTTGTTTTAGGAGTGTAGACAAGGAAGGTATCCAATAGCTAACACTCCGATTGCCCTGCACTCCTAATCTAAGATTTACCGGTTTTTTTTATCGGCTATCGTGAAGGTTAAAGGGGGCAAATGGGAGGGTGAAAAACGGTATTTTTTCCGTTTTTTTCGATTTTTTTTGTATTTCTTCCAAAGGAACTATATGAACATTATGTATGGATAGAAAGGCCTATCCAATGGTGTATTGGACTTGGCAATAATATTCTTTTTTAAGTTGGTTTTTGTCGAAAATGTGTAAAATTTGAGCTACTTTATATGGAGAAGCATATAGGTACGACCCCCAAAATTATATATAATAATCTCTATTAAGTTTAAGCCGACACGTGTTTTTGCTTTTGGCGAAATTCCTCTTAGTCCGGCTTTTATTCTAATTTTCCCGAAAGGCTATTATTTTTCATAAGGTGGCAACCCTTTTTTAAACCACCAGGATAGCCGATAAAAAATAGCAGGCTAAACTTAGTTTTCGGTACTTACTAACATATATAAATAGCAGAACAATCGGAGTGTAAGCTATGGGATACCTTCCTTGTAAGACATCGATAAGGAAATGACTTCAGGATAGCAGTATATTAAATTAGAATTTTAAATCTGGGAAACTCTTCAATTTCCAAGAAAATTATGGCAATATTATCGATTTATTGAAAATAAAATCAAAATCTCACAAGTAGTAGAAAAGTAATAAATAGACAAACAATTTTCAAAATAAACTTTGGAGCAAG
This sequence comes from Pegoplata infirma, assembly GCA_963921195.1. NCBI lineage: Eukaryota > Metazoa > Arthropoda > Insecta > Diptera > Anthomyiidae > Pegoplata > Pegoplata infirma. The sequence continues at coordinate 241,648,635 of OY992538.1, read as the reverse complement.
TAGTTAGGTGTGGGACTAATAAATTGGAAGTTCCTGATTCGAATCCAATTGTTGTCTTATAGATGTCAGCAGTTACTCTGACATGTGACCGCGCCGTCACTGAGGATGGCTTGAGGACGTTGTCAACTGGGAAGTCACTGGGGTCGGATGGCATATCAGCACTGGTGCTGAAATAGTGATCTCTTAGGCAAGCACTTGATTGGTATCTTTAGTGTTAAAAACCTAATTGAAAAAAATTAAAAAAAAAGTCAAAACTATTGGACTTGAAATGAATTTTACTTTCAGTTTCAAGCCTAGTTTTGTATTCAAAAAAATATTTTAACATGGTTTAAAAGTTAATGACAAAAAGAACGTATTTTATTATTTACACCTTTGACCCCCTACTCTCTTACAAAAAAACACCACTTAAATAACCTTAAGTGAAGAAGAAAAAAATAAATATTTAAACAGTATTTTCCTGGCATTTGCTCTCCATTTGGTTACCTAAAACATACATTTGCTTAATAATTTAGCAATAGGCCTTTTTTTGCTTCCACCTGAAATGGTGTCAAAAATAAACACAAATATAGAGAGTTAAATCAAATAGATACAAGGAAATCCCCTAAAACATATTCTGATCCCCTTTGCATTTTAGCCCTTTTTTACGATGCCAATGAGGGAATTTACAAAATAAGTATGTTTATAGAGCACATAGAAAATAACAAAAAATTAAATACAATAGCAGAGATGGGAAAACTAAGTGAATGCGTGTGTCGTCTATAGAGAAAATTTTTTTATCAACAAATTTTTGATTAATAAAAAATATATGTTGATAATAAAACATTGGAATCACAGAAATTAAAAAAAAAAAAATAATAGATACTTGATTGTGATCAATAATGTTATCGGATAGGTCCCGTATTTTGGGACCAAATTTCTCAGATCTGAAAATTTTTAATTTATATTATGAAATATAGACAGATCAGACTAGATATCAACAGATAAGACCAAATGAGAAAATATGCCAGCAGATTATAACAGATCTACTCCATTCTTTTAAAACATTTTACCACAGTACACGAGTAGGTTCACAGAGTTGCATTTGATGTGTGTAAGTAATAGTGACAGCACACGGCACGGTTGGGAAATGTGGCACAATAGTGCCATTTTTGGCACTATTGAATGGTCAGTGGCACCACAAATAACAGTTTTGGCCCTTTTTCATTCTCTCCAAATATCGTCAAAATTTATTTAAAATAAAAATATTCGTACTAAAATTTAATTATGTATGACAAACACGAACAAATTATCAGTTGTTCCCCCTTACAACAATGTAAGTTTCTGTTTCCTTTAAATTAAGATTTTGAAGTGTTTAATCCCTGAGGGAAATTGATTGGTCCTACAGGAAAAATTGATTCTAAAAACCTTATTCAAAGCGAACTGGTCATGGAATACTAGTTCTAAGACCAGTAAAAATGTGTCCGGAGGTCTGAAAGATCAGTTCGACATAAGTCCTGGAACATATAACAAGGTGTTATTTATTGACAGGTCCTTTTTGTATAAAAAAAAACACTATGCCCGGTCTTCGACTGGTCACCTTTCCCACAGAGATGATTTTACTTTCAAAACCGTCATTTATAAAAAAAGTTATAAGTTGTGTGAAAAAAATACTAAAAAATAAAAAATTAAAAAAAAAAAATTTTGTTGGCCCTTTTCAACCTATTTTGGCCCTTTTTAGACTTCAACTTGGCACTAATTGAAAATTCTCAAATACCAACACTGGCACACGGTGTAACTTTTGACATTTCATACAAAACGTAACAAACAACATAAATACATACATACACAAAAGCTCACACGTACTGGCACACATACACTTGGCAGCGATGATAATTCTGTACTAAAAACCATACCACCATATTGGAAAGTACCGATTAGCACCATTGTTTGCATACTAGTCTGTACTATGCATTTTACACAACAAAGACTATTAGATTGGGACACCGTTAGGCACTTATTTGAATTTTATCCCAATACCATTAAATTACAAACAAGTAGAAAAGTTAAATTCGACTTTGCTGAATCTATGAATACTAGGGATGCCAAACGGGATTGACATTTACAAATCCCGGGATTCGGGATTTTAAAATCCTAATCCCGGGATCCCGGGATTTTTCGGGATCCCGGGATTTTTTGGGATTTCGGGATTTATTAAAATTTAACTTTTTTACGTTATATTTTTAAACATTTTTTTATAATTAAATATTTAATTAATTCATAACTATTGAATAATTATCGTAAAGTTTTACATATTTAGCACAGAAAAACCGAAAATTTAGGAACAACTATGACCGATTTGAATAGATTCGAGCAATATCCGTCTGTGAAAGACGCGATGCAGTCGAATTCAAAAGATTAGAAACTATTTTTTTTCTGTCGGCCTCTTTTGTAGACGTGGAAATAAAATATTTGTTTTAATAATGATAAAATTGTATTTATAAATTTGTTACAGCTTATTATGAGGGAATGTCCTCCGCCGATACATTTGTATTAATTGTCCTATTGGTAGGCGAATCACATTTTAACAGTTTCCTTCCCTTTACGATAAATGTTTACAAATGCATTTATTACGCTTAAGTAACAGAATTTTTATTTACATAATTTTTTATATCTACGCCCACAAAAAGGGGCGGGACGAGAAAAATGAAATGGCTAGGTGCAACTTAAAAATGTGACATTTGCTTAACAAAAGCAAATCGGTAAACGATTTTGGGTTTTCAGAGACTGTTTTGGTTATTTAATGGGGAAATTTTCCCCTCCTCTCCCTCTTTCACTCATTTACGAACTAAAACTGTTAAATAAAAACTTTACAAATGGATTACTAAATGCTCCCTTATAATTTAAACTCTCGACAAAATCTAACTGCTTCTTAAAAATGTTGTCATATGAAAACATCGGCAGCTAACTCTATATTAGGGTTTAAAAAAAATTTCCTTTGTTCGAATTTCAAAATCGTTTGGACCTGTAAGGTTCCTTTCAGCCACGAAAATCGAAAAGTTTCAAACAAAGCAAAAAATGTTTCAATTTGTTCGGATTTTTCGATTTTAAAGTCAAAAAAGAAACCCTGACTCCGACGATTTTTAAATTTGAAAAAAAGGAAAATTTGATTCACCCTTCTGTATATTAAGTAATACGCCCTACAAATTAAGTTATACTACAAAAGAATAAGAGAAATTAAGCCCAACTTGCCTTATTTGAAAGTTATTTCAAACACCTTTCAAATGATATCCATTTTGTCACCACCGGACAATGAGCACTGGGAAAATAATATATTTTGGCTACAAAATTTGACAAAAAATCCCGAAATCCCGGGATTTTTCGGGATTTGTCAATCCCGGAAAATACCGAAAAATCCCGGGATTGAAAAAAATAAATCCCGGGATTCGGGATTTACCAATCCCGAAAAGTCCCGGGATTTTGGGATTCGGGATTTCCCGTTTGGCATCCCTAATGAATACCCTCCACAATGACTTTTTTAAAGGATAGTACATTTTTTAACATGAAAAAAAAATTACAATTTTGATTAAAAATATTTTATTTTGAGTAAAAAACTTTTTTTGTCATTTAAAAAATGAAAAGAAAAATTACAACTTTTTTTTAAGTGTAAATTTTTTTTCGAGTGTAATGTTTTCTTTACAGTAAAAATATTTCTGAGAAAACGCACGTACGTATGTACACAAAATATTGTAATTTTTTTAAAGAAAAACTAAATTTTTTTTTGTGTGTAAAATTTTTTTGGAGTGTAAAACTTTTTTCGAGTGTAATTTTAAAGTAACCAATGCTTTTAAAACTAAACAAGTTTAAAAAGCATTGCTTTAAAACTAAACAAGTTAAGCATTGTTAAGTTACCATCAATGCTTTTAAAACTTGTTTAACACGTGGCATTTAAGATAAAACCAATCTGAAATTCAGGGTTTTGATTATAACTTTTGAACCACTAGACCGATTGAGCTGAAGGTTAATACCAAACAGACCTAGGGAACGGCAAAGATATATGCAAAGCTTCAGCAGTCTCATTATTGTCTTTCGAAAGTTAGCGTGTTTTTTATCTCGTAAATTAGCGAAAATCCCTTGCCGAAATTTACTCTTTTGCTCATAACTTTTGAACCACTGGATCGATTTGGCTGGATTGCAATACCAACCTGACCAGGTAAATGACCAACATATATGCCAAACTTCAGTAGCCTCTGTAAAGTCTTTCAGACAGACGGACTGACGGACATCGCTAGATCGACTTAAAATCAATCGAGGATCATGAATATATATACTTTATGGGGTCCTAGACCAATATTTCGATGTTTTACAAATGGAATGACAAACTTATATGTACATATAGCGTGTCCCGAAAATGAAAAATTTTAGGGCATACCCCTAGAACGATGCTTAGTAAAGAGCTGATTACGGGGGAAAAAAAAAAAAAAATTTTGGAGGTCAGCGCTTAAAGTTTGCATCCGTAGTGCATTTGGTCAAAAACAATATTTTTTTTTATTTTTAAAATTTGTGTCAAAAGTTTCGTTTTATAGAGTACATTGAGAAAAAAATATTTATAAAGTTTTACTGGAGCAATTTTGGTCCAGCAAAACGTTTTGAAATTTTGAAAAGGTGTAATTTATTATATATTTTTTTTAGGTTTTGTAAAAACAGGAGTTTGTAAGAGTTCTTTTAAGATTTGTATAAAACGGAGTTTATGTTAAAGCCTTTGTATAAAAAGCAGTTTTTTACAAAATCTTAAAAAATATGTAATAAATTATGCGTCTTCGAAGTTTCAAAACGTTGCGCTTGACCAAAATTGCTCCATGAAAACATTGTAAATATTTTTTCCTCAATGTACTTTACCTAACGAAACTTTTGGCACCAATTTTAAAAACAAAAAAAAAAATTTTTTTTTTTACCAAATGCACAACGGATGCAAATCTTAAGCGCTGGTTGCTCCCTGAAGATGACCTCCAAAATTTTTTTAATTATTTTTCCCGTAATCAGCTCTTTAATAAGCATCGTTCTAGGGGTATGCCCTAAAGAAATTCCAAAATTTCCTGATTTCGGGACATGCTAATATATATACCCTCTATCACTAGAGTGGAGGGTATAACAGCGGAAACTGTTGAAATAAAATTTCAATTTGATTAAGCTTGCGTGCTTGTGGTTGGCCCAATGAATTAAAGCATACCAACTACACTCTAATCAAAATTTGTTGAAATTTACCCAATTTATAGTAGGAAACTGGACTCCTACTATAAATTGGGTAATTTTACTCTGAATGTGTAAATTGAATAAATTGACCACATGTGGTCAATTTAAATAAAAAAGAGGTGAATAAAATATAACAAAAAAACAAAAAAAAAAAAAAAAACATGCGGCGCCAGCCAGCATCGAACTCGCCACCTTCTGATTTGAAAGTACACTTCTTAACCACTACGCTACGGAAGCTTATTCTTTTATCTGGCGTTTTAGTTATTTAACATGTGTGTATATATGTAGTTCGAAAATTTTTTTTACGCATTTGTGTGTTAAATATTTGAATTAACGGATAATATTTTTAATTTGCTGTGTTTAATTGGTTTGAATTTATTATACGCATTTACTGTTTATATTAACACATAATGCGTGCTATTCAACAAAAATTTACCCAATTTATAATAGTAAGTTTACATGCGTTTTTTAGAGTGTACATTTAACTTGCAATATTATACTGTTAAAACAACAATATGGCTATATAAAAAAATCAAACCAAAAAAAAAACTCAAGTATCTTGTGTGGGCTTTTTAAAGGCACACACCTTCCAGGCATTATTACGACAAGCACACATGCTGTTTTAGACAATAACAAAAAACAAATAAAAATGATTTAATATGCATTGCCGACACTTTTGATACCCTTCGAAATGTAAAATGTTTAAATACTCCCTTTATAACAGTGCTGACATCTTCATACGATTTTTCTAAATGTTCCCAAGGACAAGTCAGCAGTTGGTCAGCGATTGTCTAAAAGCATAGTTGGTGGCCACCGATGCTGGTGGGCACTGCTGATCAATTACTGATGTGTCTTCAGGGACATTTGGAATTTTGTATGAACACGCAGAAAAAAAACATGTTTGGAACATGATCACGGCAACCATTCTATGGCTTCTACAACAATACATTGTTATAGCAATCATGTTATATTCGTTTTAATGTTTCTCTAACAATATAATGCTTGCAGGGATCATGATAACATGATTACCACTCTAAAACTAAAAACATGTTTGGATGAAACCACAGTATTGTTACGAAAAATCTAACCAGAAACATGGTGGCCTGACATTATATAAATCATGATAACATGATTACCACTCTAAAATTTAAAACATGTTTGGATGGAACCACAGTATTGTTACGAAAAATCTAACCAGAAACATGGTGGCCTGACATTATGATCATAGTAATCAATATACATATGATCAGAAATAATAGTTTGAAGTGTACAATCATAGTTTTGTCAGTTATTCATAGCATTTATTGTGTGTGGTTTATGATTTGTCAGTCGTCTGCGGTCTGTCAACCAGGTTGGTTGTTCAAATTGTCTAACAGAAGTGATACAGAAAAATAAGGAAGCAAAAAACACTAAAAAAAAGTCAGTGAAAACAAAATACAATTTTTTATTCATAACAAAAGTGTGAGAGAAATTTGTGAACGTCTACTTATGTGTAGTATATGTTTGCAAAATATGTATTAAATAAACTTTTATTAAACATACTATGTTCATTGTAGCTAAATGACGCCTGTTGCAGAGACCTTGTTTTGATTGTTTATAACCAAATCAATCATTGAATGTTTAAAATTGACCATACTTTAATCGCTACAATTCATACTATGATTGAGCGTTTTTTGTTTCTTTTTCTATTATTTGTGTGTTTTTTTTACACAATGGTGGTCAAAATGAATAAAACAAAAAAGATTTGTGTATTAATAATCAAGTTCATTGCCCGAGTAAAAAAAATGATATGACGCAATATATAATTTTATATGGGTTCGTGTCTATTTTGATATAATCGTATACGAAAAACGGTTTCATTAGATTTGATCGAATATGATCTAATTATATCAGTTTATATAACTTTATATCGACTTTGAAACGAGTTTTGGTCTAATTCAATGATAAACAATTATATCCAATTATATTAAAATTTATACAATTTTATAAATCGGATGTTTTTTTTATTTTTTAATAAAAAGTTGAAAAATTAAAATAATAAAAATAAGTTGTTCTTGAAAAAAAATTAGAAAAATTTAAAAAAATGGAGTCATACCGCTGAAAAATGTTCGTATATGGAAACATATACGAGGATATATGGCTACATACACTCATGATCATAATAATAGGTACACCACCTGAACTATTTTTTAAATGCCAATAACTGTCAAATTAAGATATTTTTTAATGAGCAAATGTGTTTTTTTTTTAGTATTCGATGCGGCAAAGATATTATATATCAAAGCATGGCAAGTCCATCTTTATTTATTGTTTGCCAGTTAACGGTTTATAAAAAGTGCTTCCAGCAGGTGATCATAATAATAGGTACACTCGAAATTTTTTCTATTTTTTTTCAATTTAAAGGTCATATTTTGCAATTATTTATATCGATTCAAATAATTTGGTAAAAATACTTGAAAAATACAATTAATTATCCAATAATAAGTGTCCATTTTGTTAGAAAATGACTAGAAAAAAGCACTGTTCTTCTGATGAACGGATAAAAGTTCGTATATGGAAACATATACGAGGATATATGGATTCATATATGAAGATATATGACCATATATGAACCAAATATGAGCACATGTGTACATATATGAACATATATGTGGGCATACATAATTATGTATGAATCATATACGTCCATATACGTAAAGTGAACCCATATGTAAATATATGGCATACATGTACCTATATGAAGCATATATGATCATATATGCGCACAAATATGTTCATATATTTACATATATGCCATATATTTACGTACCCGGTGAAAAATGTCAGATGTTATTCATATATGCTCGCCCATATATATTACATATATGAAGCAAATGCGAAAATTGGCGGCATATGTAAATATATGGACATATATGGTCACATATGTAACATATATTTTATTAATTTCGTTTTTCATTTTGGAGTAAAGAATTTCATAAAAATTGTTTTAAAAAAAAATATTTCACAAATTTTGAAAAATTTTCGTCTTATTTTTTGAAGTTCGGAAAAAAACTTTTTATATTTTTTTTTTGATTTTGAAATGCTTTCGAATTTTTTTTTAAATTTTCAAAGTTCCAAATTTTTTTTTAAAGTCCCAGACACAAATTTTTTTTTTGCAACTTTTTTTCGGTTTGTAACAAAAAAATAATTAAAAAATGTTTTTAAAAAAAAAAAAATTTGAATAATTTTCTAAGTCCTGAGAAAAATTCAAATATCATATATCTGGACATATATGGAAGTGCATGTCATATACATATGTACAAATGTGTACATATGTGAACATTTTTTTGTAAAATTTTTAAAGTTTTTTTTGGCATTTTTTTTGCGTTTTGCATTAAAAAATTTCAGTTCAAAATTTCAGTTCAAAACTTCAGTTCAAATGCTTTTGGAATTATTTTTTTGAAAATTTTGTAAGTCCCAGTATGTGCAGATGTGTGCATATTCAGATGTATTCATACATCAGCATATATGAAAAAAAATCAAGAAATATTGCTTCATATATGAATTCATATGGAGCATATATGAAAAAAAATCAAGAAATATTGCTTCATATATGAATTCATATGGAGCATATATGTTCACATATTTTTCATATGTGATCACATATGAAACATGTATGTGCATAAATGAACATTTTTCACCGGGTATTTATTTATTTATTCAGTCTATAGAACAATGTTCTTTAACAGACTATAACTAATACTAAATTAAAATTAAATTTTATTTTGAAAAATAAAATAATATATAAAAAAGTGATAACCCGGTGAAAAATGTTCATATATGAATCATATGTGGTCCAAATATGGACATGTATGTTCATATATGTAAATATATGTTACACATGCGAAAATTGGCGGCATGTGTACATATATGGCATGGGTTCATGTATGTGCATATGTGTTAATATATGTTTCATATATGTCTGTCCACATGCCGCCAATTTTCGTATATGCTCATATATTAAATATATATGTTCATATATGTAATCATATGTGAAATATATATGATTCACATTTGAACATTTTTCACTGGGAAATTACAAAAAAATGTAACGGTAAAAATAAGTTTACAAATTAAGTTGAATATGGCAATAAGCTATTTTTAAAGCATGTTTTTGATACATCAAATTCCACAATGTATTTGTTATTCAAATTATTAAATTCAATTAACGATCGGATTAAAGAACTGTTAAGTACATAATTGGTCCGATGAAAACCAACATAAAATAAATCATGACGACGAAGAGTTCTAAAGGGAACAAGGAAATTTAATTTCGATAAGAGCTCCGGACAATCAATATTACCATTAATGAGATCAAAAATAAATAACATTGATTGAACCTTACGTCTTTTTTCTAAACTTTCCAAACCAAGGTGCTTACAACGGGCATCATAAGATGGTGGAGATAACATCGAATTTAAGTGAGGTAAAGCAAAGTAAGTAAATCTTTTTTGTATAGATTCAATACGTGAAATATGAATTTTACAATAGGGGCTCCATACCATTGCACCATTTTCTAATTTAGATCTAACAAATGACGAATATAACAATTTAATTGTATAGGGGTCACCAAAATCACTACAATTTCTCTTAATAAATGCAAGTGTAGAATACGCTTTAGGAATAACTCTATGCAAATGCGGTAGAAAAGTCAATTTAGAATCAAACAAAATACCTAAATCTCCAACTTCATCAACAGTTCTTATAAAATCACGACCAATTTTAAATGAAAACTTTATTGGATTTCTAGCATGTGAATAGGAAACATGAACACATTTATTCAAATTTAAATCATTATTGATACACCAAGAGTAAAAATTATCCACATCGTTTTGTAAATTTATCATATCATTGAAACATTTAATAACTGAAAAAAATTTTAAATCATCTGCATATAGGAGAAATTGCGAATAATTGAAACAAGTATGTATGTCATTTATAAATAAATTGAAGAGCAACGGCCCCAACACACTCCCCTGGGGGACGCCAGACGTTTGAATATATATATGGGTTCACTTTACGTATATGGACGTATATGATTCATACATAATTATGTATGCCCACGCATATGTTCATATATGTACATATGTGTTCATATATGGTTCATATATGGTCAATGACCATTGGTCATATATCTTCATATATGTAGCCATATATCCTCGTGTATGTTCCATATACGAACATTACATTAATTATTAATTACTTAGGTAAGTCATTATTAGTAAGTAATTATTTTTAATTTCAAAATAAAGCTAAAGGTAATTTTCTATCATTACTAAGTAATGCGAATGGTAATAATGTGTCATTACCAAGTTTTTTTTTTTTTTTACTTTGAGCCAACACTCAGGGGATGCCCCCTACTGATGCAATGCATTGTGTTGGTATTAGGAAAATAGGTTATGAGGAGAAGGAAAGAGGAGGTAGTGTTTGTGGACGTTTAATTTGAATTTTTCCAAATTGTAGCTGGTTAGGAAGACGTCTGCGGGGAGTTTATTCCACATACGGCTAGTTCGACCGAGAAACGAATTTTCTCTGTAATGCGTTGTGCGATACATTGGACAGTCGACACCGAACGGATGTGAACTGCTGGAAAGGCGAGTACTACGGGCATGCACCCGAGTCTCAGGGATGAGTTCGCCTATCTTATTTATTTTATTATAATTACTTAGGTAAGTCATTATTAGTAAGTAATTATTTTTAATTTCAAAATAATGCTAAAGGTAATTTATTATCATTACTAAGTAATGCGAATGGTAATAATGTGTCATTACCAAGTTTTTACTGGGTGCTAGAAAAAATTGGATGGCAGATTTGGATTCAGGAGACCAAAATCTACAAGAATCAGTTGAATAATTATGATTAATTTTTATTAAACAATAAAAATTGTTTTATTCGACCTTTAAAATATTATATTTTGAGCATGTTTATTCTGGCTCGAGGTCATTATTTTCTTTACTAATTAAAACCATGATATTCTCACAGCATAATTTTCAAGAAAATTATTTTTTTGTTTTAAATTTATTTATGTTGGTCATTTTTGCAAGACTTAATCGTCACGTGTTACGGAATTTCTAAGATTCCATTTTCAAGATTATTTACCAAAAAATAGAAACGATTTACTACAAAGTACCAAACGAGTCTAATGACAAATCGTTTGTGCACAAACTAAAGTATTAATACATATTCGACTCTATCCACAATGTGAATTAGAAAGACGAAGAAATTGTACTATACTATAATGACCTCGTGCCAGAATAAACATCCTCAAAATATAATCAGTTGGATATTTTACTGGGAAGTTTTTGTTGTCGAACAGTGTAATAAATTAGCAATAACTCGAAAACAGGATCAGCTAGGATTTTCGTGTTAACGATTTTTAAAGTTCAAAACAGAGAGGAGTGAAATACCATTATCCGATTTTGTCACCATTTTAACACAACCTAAACTTGCTTGAAGAGGGGTGTGTATTACACACTGTGTAAGGCAACATGGATTTATTTCAAAATTCGGGGTTTACCTGAAGGAACTTTTGTAGTACCTGTCTTTACGGACACATGTAACGGAATCTCAAATCTATAATTTAATATGTTACAAACTGTTTGATAAACTAATCAAAAAGTTCTTTTTTCACTGAAATAAAAAAGAAATGGAAAAAACGAAAATTTAAAAAGGTTTAACTGAAATAAAATAAGTCCATGATAAAAACAAAATGTGGTTAAAGTTTAAAAAAAAAAAAAAAAACAACTGTAGTAAAATCTGTAGTAATTCTTTTGGTATTTTTCTTTAACAAAACAATTTTTGATGTATGTAAATTTTTAAAAGTTTTTTTTAATAAACCAAAAGACCACCATTGTTACACTTGGGTCCAACAGGTGGCATATAGGATTTGGTTTTAAGTTTCTCATGACGTTTTCCTTTGCAACAAAAAAAAAATAACAAAAGATATTAAATACATCCTTTCGGAAAGAAGAGGAAAAAGAAGGGTTTATTAAATTGAGAAAATATAAATAGAATGAAGCCAAATGTGATGTGTTGCGGTTACATTTGATATAAATTATAATAAATGAGCTCCCCAGGGGGTAAGAAGACATAAATGAAAGCAAATAGTAAAATAAAATTAAAATTAAACCTAAAAAAACAGTTTCACTTTTAATAGACAACAAAAAGGATTGGATAAATTAAGATAACAAGAACATTTTTGAGAAATAAAATTTTTTTGGTTTCTTATTTTCTATACAGAAAATTTCTTCGACTTACTTAATTGATTTAAAAATAATATGAAAAACAACTGATTAGAGCAAATTTTTTTGTGATTGTGAGAAAACTATATGTAATAAAGTATTGCAAAAATATATTCACTCTTAGGCGCCCCAGTAGGCTAGTTGGTAGCGTGCTAGCCTATGAGTCTGGTGGTCGTGGGTTCGATTCCCACCAGAGGCCTTGGTCTGTTTCGCTTCAACGAGACAATCGTCATTGTCACCCGTCTCGGTTAGGTTAATTTAGTATATGATTTGTAATTACATATGTTAAAAATTCAATAAATAAATAAATATATTCACTCTTAAAGGTAAGGGATCGGTTTTCAAGTGAAAATCTGTCAAACTCCTTATAAAAAAAATAAAATTAACGCTGGCTTTACACACACCCCTCTTCAAACAAGTTTAGGTTATATTAAAATGGTGACAAAATCGGCTAATAGCCTTTCACTCCTCTTTATTATGAACTTAAAAAATCGTTAACACGAAAATCCTAGCTGATTCAGTTTCCGTGTTGTTGCTAAATAATTACACTGTTCGACAAAATAAAACCTCCGAGTGAAATATCCAACTGATCTTCTGAATCCAAATCTGTCATCGAATTTTTTCTAGCACTTATCGTTTTTGAGAAAAAGTAAAAAAAAACAATAATTTCGCATTTTTGGTGGAGAGCAAAATTTATAAGAATCAGTAGGATATTTCGTATTAACGATTTTTAAAGGTCAAAATAAATAGGATTAAAATGCCATTAGCCGATTTTGTCACTGTTTTAACACAAACTAAACTTGCTTGAAGAGGGGTGTGTACAAAAGCGTAAAAAATTGAAAGGTATTCTCTTCGATGGTTAAAAACCCGTTAAATAACCCGAGATGTGTTGCATCAATTTATGTCTACATTATTAGCAAATTTTTTAAATTGTACAGACCATTTAAAAAGTGGTAAGATTTGACATTCAGAATAAAAAATAAAGTTGTTGGCACTGTATATGGACTTTTGTCATTAACTTTACGCTTGTGATATTTTACTAATTTCGCAATAACATTTTTATTTGTAAACTAGGTGGTACTTGTGAATGTAGGTATGTTAAGGGAACCATAATGAGTAATTCTGCAAAGGCACAGCGCAAGTAGTCTCATTATCTCATGGTAAGGAACGTGCAAAGTTAAAAAATGTAAAAAAATCGCTTGATACTCTCATGAAATTTTTCGTTCAAAGTTCCATATTGTTGGGTGCGTTAAAGCTATTGCTCCAAATTTAATACCGTTTAATCAGTAGACTTTGGCAATTATTTGGTGTAGGTTCAGTGAATGTGCCATCAATAAGAAAAAAGTTACATGGACCTAAATCTTTGATACCAATTTTTTTCAATTTTCAATTTTTCGATGTTTTTTGATTGTAGCTTTTGGTGCAAACTGTAATTTTAAAATTCAAATACACATGGTTAAAGCCCTTGTAAATATGCACAATCTGAGACTGATTCGAGTGATGTGCTCGCAATGGTTACGAAGCTGCAGCTCTCCAAAAATGAGAAGAAAAAACGTGAATTTTTTAAAAAGTATGTTTTCTGCGAGGCACACTCCCAGTTTTATTCCGAATGGTTCCGAATGCTTTGTGAACTTTATAATTTACCATTTCGCACTTGATTTACAAACGCACCCAAAAAATATTCAATTGCAAAAATTTTATGAACTTTTTAAATTTTTTGCAAAATTTCGATATTTTAGTTTTGCATTATTTGACAGCCAAATGTGCATGGCTGAAAGTTGAACATGTAGAAACAATGGTATGTGCAAATATAATAAATCATGGAAAGCAACATTGATCAAAAGTTAATATTGGCGAATTCCGCGGCGTTTTTCTGTTTTTCGTTTTTTGTAAGGCACATCCAGGCCGCTTATCGAAATTTGTCAGTGAAAAGCGCGTTTGGTAGTATTTTTAATGCTTTATCTTCAATCCATTCGCACCCAAAAACAATTGACGCTTTAGTGGTTTTTGGTGGTTTCAAATTTTTGATACTTTTAAATTTAATGGTTATATAAAATCTTACATTACTTAAATAAAGTAGAAAAGAAATGTATTTTGATAGATTTTGACATGTCTTATTCAAATAATATTTCAAAATTAGTCCACTGATTTTTGCAGTCGCGAAAATCGCGAAAAATCGCTAAAATTTTTTATAACCTTGATAAAATTAGTAATACTTAACGTTAAAATATTTCGTAATAACCTTAATATTAGCATTATTAATCATACTTTGAATAGTTTCAATATTCAGGGAAGGACAACACTGTAAAATGAGACATTTAATATTAAAAAAAATAAATTCAAAATTATTAAATTTTTATTTCAAAAATGTTCCTTTTAAACCACTGCTGTTTCTTACCTATTAGAGATAGAATAATTGTGTTAACTAAGAATTTGTTGAGATTTTGTTAAAGCATTTGGTAATATTTTTCTAAAAAAAAATAAAACCGCTGGAAACATTTTTATTTCCAAAATATTGGAAAATGTGCCGAAAAAAAATTGGTTAAATGCAAATATCTCGATATTTAGCAAAGATTTTATGCATGTTTGCATATGTATTTTAGCTCTGGGTAAGCATAATACAAAATGGTACGTTTGGTTAACTTCGGATAAAAAATGTAATTTTGACAATTTTTTTAAAAATGTAAACTTTAAACCGCCTTAGTTTTGGGTGCGATCGCTCAAATTAATGCACGCGGACGGATTTGAATTACTTATTTATAATGTTATTTACCTACAAAGTCTTATCAATGTGCCACGAAAAAAAAATCGAAATTTTTTTTTTCTTAAATATTAAAAGTTAATGACAATTGCTCATATATATATATACTAGCTAACTCGCCCGGTACTTCGTTACCGGTTAGCTGTAAAAAAAAAACTTTATTACTTCAAATTCTTACTATTTTTTAATTAAACATAAAAATTGTTAGTTTCGACCTTTAAAATATTATATTTTGAGTAGATTTAAAGTTGCAAAAAATTTTATTTTGGCGAAACGATCCCATAGTTCAAACTTTAAGTTTAAAGGAACATTAGTGCATAAGGAACAATATGTACCAAATTGAAGCGAAAATTCAAAAAAAAATTTTCCCAGAATGTAAATTCCGCAAGTGGATCGTAAAGTACCAATTTTAAGTATTTCTACTTTCTCCCTTTTTCCCCATTAGAAGCAGAATTTTCATAAAAGTACTTATTTTAGAATGTTATTTCCGCGAAAGGATCAAGTATCTAGGACCATTAATTCAGTAGATACAAAATTGCCCTACTTTCCCCAATTTCCCCCTTAGAAGCAGAATTTTCTAAAAAAGTGCTTCTTCCAGAATGTTATTTCCGCGATAGGATAGTACACTCCAAACTTTAAGTATCTACGACCATTATTTCAGCAGATACAAAACAGTTCAAAATTCAAGTATCTAGGACCATTAGTTCAGCAGATACAAAATTGCCCTACTTTCCCCCTTTTCCACCTATAAAACAAAATTTTCAAAAAAGTACTTCTTTCAGAATGTTTTTCCGCGAGAGGATTGTACACTCCAAATTTCAAGTATCTAGGACCGTTAGTTCAGCAGATACAAAATTGCCCTAATTTCCCCCTTTTTCCCCGTAGAAGCGAAATTTCAAAAAAGTACCTCCATTAGAATGTTGTTTCCGCAAGAAGATTCAAATTTCAAATTTGCCCTACTTTCCCTCTTTTTCCCCCATAGAAGTAGATTTTTCCAAAAAAGTACTTCTTCCATAATGTTATTTCCGCGAGAGGATCGTACAGTCCAAACTTCAATATCTAGGACCATTAGTTCAGCAGATAAAAAATTGCCCTTCTTTCCCCCTTTAAAAAGTAATTTTCAAAAAAGTACTTCTTTCAATATGTTATTTCCGCGAGATGATCCTATATTGCAAATGTCATGTTTTTAAGACCATTAGTTTAAAATTTACCAAATTGCCCTATTTTCCCCCTCTTGGCCCTCCTTAAAACCAAAATTTTCAAAAAGTGTATTTTTCAAAAAATTATTTCCGCGAGAGGATCAAAACTTAAAGTTTTAGTTCAGAAGATACAAAATTGCCCTAGTTTCCCCCTTCTACTTTTTTCAAGATGTTTTTTTTGCGAGATGATCCTAGAGTTCAAATTTCAAGTTTCTGGAGCCATTTGTTTAAAAGATAAATAATGTACCGATTTTCCTTATTTCCACCCATTTCCCACCGTGGAGGAGGAATTTTTCAAACAATATTTTTTCTGAATGCTGTTTCCGCGAGAGGATCCTAAAGACCAAACTTCACGTTTCTGGGACCATTTGTTCAGAAGATAAAAAATTTACCGATTTTCCCTATTTTCCCCTTTTCCCACCCTTGGAGGCGGAATTTTCAAAAAATTTTGTTTTCCGCATGTTAATTCCGCGAGAGGATCCTAGAGTTCAAATTTTAAGTTTCTGGGACCATTTGTCCAGAAGATAAAAAATGTACCAATTTGCTCGATTTTCCCGACCTTGGAGGCGGAATCAAAAAAATATTTTTTTAGTTCTTTTTTCGCGAGAGGATCATAGAGTCCAAATTTCAAGTTTCTAAAACTATTAGTTCAAAAGATACAAAATCCCCCAAAGTGCCCAACTTTCCCCTTTTTTCCCATAGAAGTGGAAGTTCTTTAAGTATGTTATTTTCGCGAAAGGATCGTTCAGTTCAAATTTCAAGAATCTAGGACCATTAGTTCAGCAGATTCAAAATTGCCCTTCTTTCCCCCTTTTTCCCACAGAATTTTGAAAAGTACTTTCTTAAGAATGTTATTTCCGCGAGAGGATCGTTCAGCCAAATTTCAAGTATCTAGAACCATTAGTTCAGCAATTTTAAAAAAGTACTTCTTTCAAAATGTTAATTCCAAGAGAGAGGATCGTGCAGTCTAAGTTTCAAGTATCTAGGACCATAAGTTGAGCAGATACAAAATTGCCCTACTTTCCGCCTTTTCCCCCTTAGAAGCGGAACTTTCTACAAAAAGGACTTATTTTAAAATGTTATTTCCGCAAGAGGATCATACAGTTAAAATTTCAAGTATCTAGGATCATTAGTTCAGCAGATACAGAATTGCCCTACTTTCCACCTTTTCCCCCTTTAGAAGGAGAACTTTCAAAAAAGTACTTCTTCTAGATTGTTCTTTCCGCGAGTGGATCGTAAAGTCCAAACTTCAAGTATGTAGGACTATTAGTTCAGCAGATTCAAAATTGCCCTACTTTCTCCCTTTTCCCCCCGTAGAATCAGAATTTAAAAAAAAGTACTTCTTTTAGAATGTTATATAACCCCCCCCCCCCCCCCCCTTAAAAGTAGAGTTTTCAAAAAAGTACTTCCTTTAGAATGTTATTTCCGCGAGAGGATCGTACAGTCCAAATTTCAAGTATATAGGACCATTATTTCAGCAGATACAAAATTGCCCTACTTTTCCCCTTTTCCCACTCAAAATCGGAATATTTAAAAAAGTACTTCTTTCAGAATGTTATTCTCGCGAAAAGATCGTTCAGTCCAAATTTCAAGTCTCCCGGACCATTAGTTCTACTTTCCCCCTTTTCCCTCTTAGAGGCGGAATTTTCCAAAAAGTCCCCCTTTCGAATTTTATTTCCGCGAGAGGATCGTGCAGTCCAATTTTCAAGTATCTAGGACTATTTGTTCAGCAGATACAAAATTGGCCTACTTTCCCCTTTTTCCCCCTTAAAAGAAGAATTTTTAAAAAAGTATTTCTTTCCGAATGTTATTTCCGCGGGAGGATCGTACAGTCCAATTTTCAAGTATCTAGGACCATTTGTTCAGCAGATTCAAAATTTTTTTTATATGGAGTTTGACAGATTTTTTCCTGTGAACTCGAACAGAGTACTTTGCTTAAAAGAGGAATTTTCAAAAAAGTATTCCTTTCCGAATGTTATTTCCGCGGAAGGATCGTAGAGTCCAATTTTCAAGTATCTAGGACCATTACCACAGACTAAATACAGACTCGACAGTAGAGTTTTATAAGAAAAAATGGGGAAAAATTATGCGATTTTGGGAGAAAACACAGCGGTTTTTAGTCCGTTTTACGCTAACATGGCAACACTTTCTACGACTTAGGAGTGAGTGAAACAACAAAAACGGATCTGGCATCCATTTTTCTAATGGCGCGTTATATTAGTTTTCTCTTTCTAACCTAATTCGTAGAATAATTTGAAAACATTAACCATATGGTTCAAGACTACTTTTTTGACATCTGTCACTTATGTCGAGTCTGTATTAGTCTGTGCCATTACTTTAGCATATACAAAATTGCACTACTTTCCCCCTTTCTACCCCTTAAAAGCGAAATTTTCAAAAAAGTACTTCTTTTAGAATGTTATTGCCGCGATATGATCCCATATTCCAAATGTCATGTTTCTAAGACCATTAGTTTAAAGTTTAGCAAATTGCCCTATTTTCCCCCTTTTGGGCTTCTTTAAAACCAAAATTCTCAAAAAAGTATATTTTTCAAAAAATAATTTCCGCAAGAGCATCCAGATTCAAAATTTCAAGTTTGTTCAGAAGATACAAAATTGCCCTATTAAACCCCTTCTACTCCCACCCCAACCCTTATAAAAGGATTTTTCAAAATATTACTTTTTACAAACTGTTTTTTCCGCAAGAGGATCATAGAGTTAAAATTTCAAGTTTCTGGGACCATTCGTTTAGCAGATACGAAACTGCCCTTCTTTCCCCATTTTCCCCCTTTAAAACGAATTTTTCAAAAAAGTACTTCTTTTAGAGTGTTATTTTCGGGATAGGATTGTACAGTTCAACCATTAGTTCAGCAGATACAAAATTGCACTGCTTTCCCCCTTTTTTGCCGTAGAAGCGGAATTTTTAAAAAAGTTTTTCTTTAACAATGTTATTTCCGCGAGAGGATCGTTCAGTTGGAATTTCAAGTATCTAGGACCATGAGTTCAGCAGATTCAAAATTACCCCACTCACCCCCTTTTTCCACGGAATTTTCAAAAAGTACTTTCTTAAGAATATTATTTCCGCGAGAGGATTGTACTGTTCAAATTTCAAGTATCTAGGACCATTAGTTCAGCAGATACAAAATTTCCCTACTTCCCCCTTTTTCCTTGTTGGAGCGAAATTTTTGAAAAAGGTCTTCTTTAAGACTGTTATTTTCGCGAAAGGATCGTACAGTTAAAATTTCACGTATTAAGGACCATTAGTTCAGCAGATTCAAAATTGTCCTACTTTACCCCATTTTCCCCCAGAATTTTGGAAAAGTACTTCCTTTAGAATGTTATTTCCGCGAGAGGATCGTTCACTCCAAATTTCAAGTATCTAGGACCATATTTTCAGCAGATACAAAATTGCCCTACCTTCCCCTTTTTCACCCTTTAAAGCGGAATTTTCAAAAACTTTTTTCAGAATATTATTTCCGCGAGAGGATCGTGCAGTCCACGCGAGAGGATCGAGCAGTCCTATTTGTTCAGCAGATACAAACCGGAATTTTCAAAAAAGTACTTCTTTCAGAAAGTTATATCCGCGAGAGGATCGTACAGTCCAAATTTCAAGAATCTACGACCATTAGTTCAGCAGACACAAAATTACCCTACTTTCCACCTTTTTCGCCCTTAGAAGCCAAATTTTCAATATAGAATTTTCTTTACAATGTTATTTCCGCGAAGGATCCCATAGTCAAAATTTTTAAGTTTTTGTGAAAATTAGTTCAGAACATACAAAGTGTACCAAATTGTCCTATTATCCCCCTTTTCCACCCTAGAAGCGGAATTGAAAAAAAAGCTTTGTTTCGGAATGTTTTTTCCGCGAGATGATCTTATAGTCCAAACTTTAAGTATCTAGAACCATTAGGTCAGAAAATAGAATATGTACCAAAGAAGTGCCTTTTTAAAAAAGTACTTTCTTCAGAATATTATTTCCGCGAGAGGTTCCTATAGTCCAAATTTCAGGTTTCTGTGACCATTAGTTCACAATATAGAAAATGTTCAAAATCGTCCTATTTCCCCACCCCCCAAATTTGAATGAAAAATTTTCAAAAAATACTTTCTTCAGAACATAAATTCCGTGAGAGGATCATATAGTCCAAATTTTTAAGTTTCTAGGACCATTAGTTCAGAAGATACAAAATGTACCTATCCTACTTTCCCCCTTTCAACCCCCTAGAATCAGAATTAGAAAAAAACTTTGTTTCAGAATGTTTTTTCCGTTAGAGGATCTTATAGTCCAAACTTTAAGTTTCTAGGACCATTAGGTCAAAAGATAGAACATGTACCAAATTGCCCTTTTTCCTCCATTTCCCCCCATTTCCCCTTCTTATTGAAAAAAAAAAAATACTTTCTTTAGAGTATTATTTCCGCGAGAGGATCCTATAGTCTAAATGTTAGGTTACTGGGGCCATTAGTTCAGAAGATGTTCAAAATTGTCCTATTTCCCCCTAAATTTATGTGATTAAATCAATAAATTCCCAAAAATAAAAAAAATAAATGAGAAAAAAAATTGAGTAAAAAATTTGAGTCAAAAAATTAAGCGGAAAAAATTTTGAGTAAAAAAAAATTGAGTAAAAAAAATTTGGGTGAAAACACCTTCTAAGTAAAAAATTTAAGTAAAAAAATTGAGTAAAAAAACTGAAGAATAAAATACAATTGAGTGAAAAAAATTTTTAGTAAAAAAATTGAGTGAAAAAAAATTTTGAGTAAAAAAAAATTTTGAGTAAAAAAAAATTTTTGAGTGAAAAAAAATTTTGAGTGAAAAAAAATTTTGAGTGAAAAAAAATTTTGAGTGAAAAAACTTTGAGTGAAAAAAAATTGAGTGAAAAAAAATTTTTGAGTGAAAAAAAATTTTGAGTGAAAAAAAATTATGAGTGAAAAAAAATTTGAGTGAAAAAAAATTTTGAGTAAAAAAAATTTTGAGTTAAAAAAAAAAATTTTGAGTGAAAAAAAATTTTAAGCAAAAAAGTTTTGAGTGAAAAAAAATTTTGAGTGAAAAAAAATTTTGAGTGAAAAAAAATTTTGAGTGAAAAAAAATTTTGAGTGAAAAAAAATTTTGAGTGAAAAAAAATTTTGAGTGAAAAAAAATTTTGAGTGAAAAAAAAATTTTGAGTGAAAAAAAATTTTGAGTGGAAAAATTTTAGTAAAAAAATGTTTTTTCCCCGAGAGGATACTATAGTTCAAATATCTAGTTTCTGGGACCATTAGTTCAAAATTCACCAAATTGCCCTATTTTCCCCTTTTTGTCCCCCTTAAAACCGGAATTTTCAAAAAAGTACTTTTTTCAAAATTTTATTTCCGCGAGAGTATCCTTTATTCAAAATTTCAAGATTGTAGGACCATTAGTTCAGAAGATACAAAATGTACCAACGTGCCCTATTTTCCCCCTCCCCCCCACCTTAGAAACGGAATTTTCAAAATATTACTTTTTCCAAAATGTTATTTCCGCGAGAGGGTCCTAGACTTAAAATTTCAAGTTTCTGGGAGCATTTGTTTAGAATATAAAAAATGTAACAATTTGCCCTATTTCCCCCTTTTTCCCCCCTTGGAGGCGGAATTTTCCAAAAAAAAGATTTCCGAAATTTTATTTCCGCGAGAGGATCCTAGAGTTCAAATTTGAAGTTTCTAGGACTATTAGTTCAAAAGATACAAAATCCCCCAAAGGGCCCTATTTTCCCCCTTTTGCCCCCCTTAGAATCGGAATTTCCAAAAATCCCTTCTTAGTGGGTGGTTTTGTCGGGAGCCGAACCTACATTCCAAATTTCAAGTCTCTAGCTTCAGCGGTTTGGGCTGGGCGATGATTATTGCCAATCAGTCAGTCAGTCAGTCAGTCAGTCAGTCACCACACTCTTTTATATATATAGATTAGAGTGTCCCTTATTTTGGAAATGTTGGAAATCTTGAGACGGTACCCGCTCATTTTTTTCCTTTTGACTTAAAAATAACTCAGGAAAAAATTTACGCCCCTAGGACCACGCCTTCCCTACGCGACGGGCCCTTAAAGAGCGGGGCCTAAAAAATCATTTTTCCATACAAACCAAAAAATTTTTTTTTTGATTTTTAATTTTTTTGTTATTATTTATTATATTACTTGGTTTGCTTATTCACAACAAAAAATTTGATTTTGGTGGGATAAGTCTTGCAGCGCTAAAAAATTTTTCGCAAAAAAAAATTTTGAGCCGCCGGGGTCCTACAGTAAAAAATTTTTAAAAAATATTTTTTTTTTAGTTTTGACCAGCAACGGTTTTAGCTGCTATGTTGCTTTAAATGATATATATTCATAAAAAAATATTTTTTGTATCTGTGACATCTTAATCGTGTTCTAAAAAAGGGTAAAAAATGCATTGATGATTTTTTTCGATACACGATAAAAATGTCACAAATATGAATAATATTTTTTTTGGAATATATATCATTAAAAACAACATAAAAACTAAAACCATTGCTTTTCAAAACTAAAAAAAAATATTTTTTAAAAATTTTTTACCGTAGGATTCCTACGGCTCAAAATTTTTTTTTTCGAAAAAGATAAAGATGTCACAGATATGAATAATTTTTTTTTTGGAATATATATCATTTAAAGCAACATAGCAGCTAAAACCGTTGCTGGTCAAAACTAAAAAAAAATATTTTTTAAAAATTTTTTACTGTAGGACCCCGGCCGCCCAAATTTTTTTTTTGCGAAAAATTTTTTAGCGCTGAAAGACTTATCCCTCCAAAATCAATCAATTTTTTGTCGTGAATAAGCAAACCAAGTAATATAATAATTAATAACAAAAAAATTAAAAATCAAAAAAAAATTTTTTTGGTTTGTATGGAAAAATGATTTTTTAGGCCCCGCTCTTTAAGGCCCCGTCGCGTAGGGAAGGCGTGGTCCTAGGGGCGTAAAATTTTTCCTGAGTTATTTTTAAGTCAAAAGGAAAAAAATGAGCGGGTACCGTCTCAAGATTTCCAACATTTCCAAAATAAGGGACACTCTAATATAGATATATATATATATTAATTCCTATAGTTCCAGGCTGGAACAAAGGGCCACAACAAAATGTCTCCATTCAGATCTGTCTTGTGCTAGCGTTTTAATTTTGGACCAAGATTTTTCCATCAAGCGAGCTTCGTATTGCACCGTCCGTCTCCACGTATTAGATGGCCTACCAACTCTTCTATTGCCTTGTGGGTTCCATTCGATTGCCATTCTAGCAATATCTCCATTGGATCTTCTAAGAACATGACCTATCCAGTTCCATTTACGTTTCGCAATTTCTAGCCGAATAGGGGTTTCACCAGTTCTGTGCCAGAGCTCATCATTCGAAATAACATTTCGCCAGAAAATCCGCAATATTTTGCGCAAGGAACGATTAATAAATGTTTGGATGGATCGAAGTTCATGTGCGGAGGTGTTCCAGGATTCGCACCCATATAATAAGATGGATTTAACATTTGTGGAAAAGAGACGTACACTCTAAAAAATGCTTGTAAAATTACTACTATAAAGTGGGTAAATTTTTATGTAAAATAACACACAACGCCTAAAATTGAGCACGAAGTGTTTAAAATTTCAGTTTACACACAAATATTTGAATATTACGCACAATATATAGTATTTTTTGTCAAAATAAATATTTTCGTAAAGAAATAAACACAAAATTTTTAAAATTACACATTTAATGTTTATTGTAAACATTTTGTGTTTAATTTCCGATATTAAACATTAAATGCGTAATGTTCAATAATTTTAAAAAACGAATTGAAATTGTCAAAACAAAATAAATAGAAAAATATAATCGAAAATTTTTGTTATTCTCGCCATAAAAATAAAATAACGCGGAAAAACAATTTAAAAAATAGAATATAGTTGGAAAACAAATGCAAAATATTTCAAAAGTTTCAATGCAAAATAAAATTTCAAAGGACTTATCAAATGCATTAACACAAACATAAAATTGTAGAAGATATCGTCAAATTGCTTTTTTTTAATTTTTGCAATTATAAACCAGAAAGGTAAGTGTCACGAAATGCCTCGAATTCTTTGAATTATTCTTTACAAAAATATCTCTATATCAGATTCTGAGAATATTTTTTAAATAAGAAATCTCTACAGAAAAAAGTTCTCGGATGCTGAATATTTTTCTATAGAAAGAATTATTCAGATTCTTAAAATTTGCGTACAGAAAAAGTGTCTCAGATTATAGAGTTTTCTAGGAAGATTTCAATAAAAAACTTTTAAATTCTCATAAATTTTTGTTTGCAGAAAAATGCATCCAAATCTAAGAATTTTTCGAAAGATAACATAATTCAGATTCTGAATTTTTTTTTCTAAAATAATGTTTCACATTTTGAGAACTTTTTAATAGAAAAATTAACTCAGATTACGATAATTTTTCGATAGAAAAAATATTCAGATTCGTAGAATTTTTCTTTAGAAAAAACATATATCAGATTCTGAGAATTTTTCCAAAGAAAAAAAAAAAAATAAATCAGATTCTGAGAATTTATCTATTCAAAAATATCTTTGATTCTGACAAGTTTTCCCAAAGACAATATGACAGATTAGGAGAATTTTTCTATAAAAAAAAAATGTCTCAGATTCTGAGAATTTTTCTATAGAAAAAATGTCTCAGATTCTGAGAATTTTTCTATAGAAAATATGTCTCAGATTCCGAGAATTTTTCTACAGAAAAAATGTCTCAGATTCTGAGAATTTTTCTATAGAAAAAATGTCTCAGATTCTGAGAATTTTTCTATAGAAAAAATGTCTCAGATTCTGAGAATTTTTCTATAGAAAAAATGTCTCAGATTCTGGGAATTTTTCTGTAGAAAAAATGTCTTAGATTCTAGGTGTTTATCTATAGAAAAAATTTCTTAGATTCAGAGAATTTTTCTATACAAAAAATATCTCATATTC
Source organism: Pegoplata infirma (assembly GCA_963921195.1). Classification (NCBI taxonomy): domain Eukaryota; kingdom Metazoa; phylum Arthropoda; class Insecta; order Diptera; family Anthomyiidae; genus Pegoplata; species Pegoplata infirma. The sequence continues at coordinate 241,623,220 of OY992538.1, read as the reverse complement.
TGAGAATATTTCTATAAAAAATATCTCAGATTCTAAAAATTTTTCTATAGACAAAAAAATCTCAGATTCTGGGAATTTTTCATGAAAATATGTCTCCAATTCTGAGAATTTTCCATGAAAATATGTCTCAAATTCTGACAATTTTTCTATAGAAAAAATGAGATTCTAAGAATTTTTTTATAGAAAAATTGCTGAGAATTTTGTATAGAAAAATTATCTTCGATTCTGTAACCTTATCTATTGATAAAATGACTCAGCTTCTGAAATTTTTAATGGAGATTTTTGGAATTTTTCAATAGATAAAAATAATTAGATTCTAATAATATTAATTATTTTAAATTTTTATATATTTGCAGATTCGTACAACACTTGATGTTATCAAAATTCGGATTTTGCAAAGTCTGCTGTTAATACGACGTTTAATTTAGCTGTATCTGTTTATTTATAATTTTTAATTATCTTATTTTAATTTTAGTTTTAAAAATTACTGGAGATTTTACTAAATATATAAAATAAAAAGCATAGAAATAAAAAAACGTTTTTTTTTTGTATTTTTTTTTAGGAATAAATCACAAAAGTAAAAAAAAAACATTATAAATGCAATTTTATGCATTTTAAATCCGTTTTTGCACACAAAGAATGCTTTTTTAAGCACAAACATTTTAAAATTACACACTTTGTGTTTATTTCTAGAGAAATTTCCAAGCGTCAAACATGTAGGTGTACACACAAAATGTTTATTAGTTGTACACACTTTGTGTGCAAATGTTGAAATTTAAACACATAGTGTATTTTTACCCACTTTATTGTAGGAGAACAGTTACCTACAATAAAGTGGGTAAAATTCAACAAAAATTTATAAGAGTGTAGCTTTGTATTGATTTGAATTTGTGGAGACCTCCATACTTTTTGTAGTACTCCAAAAGCTTGTTTAGCCTTTTTAATACGATTGAAGACATCTGCGTCTGCACCGCCGGTATTAGTTAGAATACTTCCCAGATAACAGAAAGATTGGACATTTTCAAGTTCAACACCGTCTATTGCAAAATTGTTTATTTTAGATAAATATACAAAAATTAAATTCAAAAAAACATAATCAAACCTATGACTGACTACAAATGTTCAGAAATATATATTTTTTAGCGGTGAACAACTTACAGAGCTTAAGTTGAAAGATGCTTACTGGGTTTGAACCTACAAGAAAATTTGCTGATTTTGGTTTTCTCTTATACTTTCCAAGATAGAGTCATTTTAAAAAAGTGAAATTTCAAATTCTTACCGAAACGGCTCAAGTTTTTTGCCGATAGCAAATCAGATTTCCGATTAATAAAAACTAATGGTGTTTTCTATTCTGGCAACGAATGTGCCTTTTTTTAAATTTTGCCCCCAAAAAAATTTTTTTGTGTTCTTTTCTTAAAACATGTCAACCCTTGTTTTTTTTTTAAATGTCTGCCCTATAAAGTGCAAAAAATAGCTCTTTCTGCTCTGTAAAAAATCACGGGGTTGGAAGTCCCGTATACCACAAATGACTTTTTCTGTAGAGGTCGGTCTTACATTTTACCACCATGGAAGCGGTACACTCAAAAAAAAAAACTGTAAAGTTAGCAAAAAAAGCTTGTAAACCTACAAGAAAATTTGCTGATTTTGAACCCACAATTTTATTGGTAAAGTTAGCAAAAACGTTTTGCTAAAAATTAGTTAACTGAAATAATTTTTATTTCAACTTAGTTCATACACATTTGAGGCCCCATTGGGTTCGGACCCAATAGGTCCAGACCCCGATGGGACTAGACCTAGTTGGGTTCCTAAAAAATCGTCATATTTTTTGATCTAAAATTTGTGTCCGTTTCGCTCTACCTTGCTTAGTTTTTGAGATACGTGATTTAAGGGGATCACTGGGGTCTTGAGAATTAAAATATTCGATAACTTCAAAAATATTACTCGGAGAGCTTTTGGTTATTTTGCTTGTTCTACGTGTTGAGAACTACAAAAATTCTTTTGGACTTTTTGTTGTGTCGGCAATATTTACCGAGATATGAGCATTTAAAAATTTTCGGAAATGCTAACTTTTTTGGATCCAAAATTAGGTCCCATTAGGGTCCACACATGTGAAGAGGACCAGCAAAAGTATGGTAATTCTAAGAACCAAAAATGCCCTCCATTTTGCTCTATCTGTCTTAGTTTCCGAGATAGCGCCATTTTAAGTTTTCTGACAATAAAAAAAATTTACCATTTATTTTTGCTAATGTTAGCAAAAAATCTTGTAAAAATGTTGTCAACTCAATTTCAAATTAAGCAAAAGAAATTAGTTCAAAGTTTGTTTAAAATTGCTAATGTGCTAAATGAAGTTTACAAGAATTTTTTGCTAACATGCTCATCTCAACTAAAAATTTGCTAAGAGTTAGCTAACTAGCATTAGCAAAAAAAAAATTAGTAAATCTACTAACGTATCTTTTTGAGTGTAGGAGCTGATTTGATAAAACAAGTTTATAAAAAATACAAAAATTGTATGGGGAGCGCCATAAGGATTGAATATACTTTGAGCGTAGATATGTTTTGGGAAAATGTTGGTGTTAAAAAATATTGGGTGTTCGTCATACATTTGACTAGTCTAGGGGCATTCTTGAGACAGTTAGAGCGATAGTAGCTATTTTCATAAAAACTTAATTTTGTATGGAAACCCCCTTTAGGAGTGGAGATAGGGAGTATGTTTGTTCGTAAAAAAAGTTAGGGCTTAAAAATCAATGGGGATCGGATTTACATTGCACCCTTTTAGAATATGATGAAAAGCCATTTGTCCCACAATTGCCTCGTAGTCATCCACTGGACATTGTCCAGCAGCATGTCAGTAGTGATATATTCGGAGCTGACACATTTCTTAACAAAAGTGATTGGTATTTTTATATGAAAGGTGTCGAATTTGTGATAGGTTTTTTGTGTTCGGGTGATATGTGATGTGACCTATCACTTTTCCTGCAGGGAAAAGTTAACTCGAGATAAACAATCATATTCTAAAAATGAGTTTTTTGATTAAAAAACTATTTTTATTTTTTTTTTAAATAGAGATCGTTGCAAATCAATAACTATTTTTATTAATCTGTAAAGCCTGAACCATTACAAAAATAACAAAATCAGTCTGATCAAAATCTATGGGCAAACAAAGCTATGTAGAATTTTATGATACTACGAAGGAAAAGAAATTTGAATCTTAATAAGTTATGGATTTTTAATTTCCCATTACACATTTTATTATCTGGTAGTGCAAATTTTTGCTGGGATATGCTTCGATATTTTAACGGTACATATTGAATTACGTATTTTCTTATGATTGATTTGTATATTGATTAAAATCAAAATGTATTGTGCCTTAAAGTTATAGCTGAAAATGTATTTACTTCTGTTTTCAAAAGCTTTGTCTTAAAAGGTATTTCAAGAAATGCTACATATCGTCAACTGAAATTCCAATGGACATACTAACATAACCATTAAAATTGTTTTTGTCGCCTGGTGATGCTGCTTTTCCGCAATTTTTTTTTATGATAATAGTAGTAAGACGATGTTTTTATTTCAGTTCGCATTTTTGCTGACGATATGTATGTACTTACACTCAAAATAATCCTACAGTAAAAAATACTGTAAAAGTGTTATAACTTTACTATACTACTTTTTTAGTAATTTACAGTATAAATTTAGCTTTACAGTATAAATTTAGTTATTTTTTTGAAATTGGAATACTTTGAACTTTACTGAATATGGATTTTTTACCGATTTTTTAATAATTTTTGTTAATAATTTTAAAAAATTTGGAAAATTATTTTTGACACCTAATATGGTAAAATTTACATTTTTGATTTTTTTTAACGCACATAGCAAATTTTCGTTGAAAAAAAAATAAATGTATATTTTTTTAAAAAATTTCCGAAATATATCATTGCCAGCTATCAAGCTCAATAATTATATATTTTTTAAAAATTTTTTTTTGTTCAAAAATTTTTCAAAATCGATTTGGATAGGTTTTCGCTTTTAAATTTGGTTACCGTTTTTTTAAAACTGCGTTAGTAAAAATTGACTAACGCGTTGTAGGGCCCTTTAATACTAACAATTAGTAATAACTACCAACTTTTTAGTAAGGAATACTGTAGGATTTCTATGAGTGTACTAAATACCGAAACTTTAACCATATCAACCTACTTACATCAACATCGTCAACAACAAGAAGAACAACAATAACAGTGGCATGCCAAAGAAGAAAAAGATGGAGTTACATCTAGAGCTCCAACAACAATACAGTAACAAGAGCAAGCAAACAATTTTATGGTGTTGACATTTTGCACTGTGAAATTTATGAGTTTTAACAAGTTAAAGCGGTCAAGTTACGAATTTACGACATTTTACTGCAATTTACAGCATAAGGCTTTATAAATCTACAATTCACAAAAAAAAAAATGTAAAAAAATCACACAAAAACTGAAACAAACACCCAACTTTCTTCTCAGAGTCATTCAATAAGTAAAGGATAAACACAAAACTAAAAATGAAAATGAGATTAACAGCAAAAACAATAAGTGAGAGTGTTAAATTCGGCTGTGCCGAATCTATTATACCCTCCAACATTTTAAAAAAATTAAAAAAAAAAAAATTGACAGGGGCGTTGTTTAATTATATATAATTGCATCAATTTTACACTCAAAAAAATTAAACTGTAAAGTTAACAAAATTTTTTTTGTTAACTCGAGTATACTGGCTTTTTAGCAAATTTTTAGTTAAAATCAGCGTTTTAACTACTTTTTCTAGTTAAGTTCAATTTACGAAAATACTAGTTTTGTACAAATTTTGAATTAATTTTTTTTGTTGACTTTAAAACTGAGTTTACGAATTTTTACTAATTAATTTGCTGATTTTTTGTAACATTTTCGTCAAGTGAAAAATTTTAAACATTTCTTGTGTAGCCTCCTATGCAAATCTCATAAGTCCTACTTAAGCTGAACTTAATGCTGTGAAAAAAAAGAAAAAAAAGTGAAGTGTTAGTGTTTAAAACCAATATTTACCAAACTTAAAATTTTTTACAAAAAGTTTAGCTGAATTCAACTAATAAAAAATGTTACGAAATTTTCAGCTGAATTTTTAGTTAAAATTACGGTTTTTTTTGCTACATTCATTCTACGAAAAGTTAACTAAATATTTTTTGTTAAATTAACTAGAAATTTAGTAGGTTCAAAATCAGGTGTTTTTTTAGTTAAATTTAACTAAATTTTTTGCTAACTTTACAGTTTTATTTTTTTGAGTGTATTCAAAAGGGTCCAATTTTCGAAAATAACTATATAAAATTATATTAAAATTATATCAAATTTGATGAGATTTGATAAGTTTTTATATCGTTTTATCGACTCATTTTTCGCATTAAACTATATATGATTATATATGATATCTTTATATAATTTTATATGAATATATAAAAGCTTTTTTACTCGGGTATCTAAAATTGTCTAATAAAACTGTGCAACAAATTTTGGGTCATCGCATTGAGCCTCAATGCCTTCAACGCCATATGAAAGTAGACCATCAAATGGACAAAATCACCAAAGGGTCTTGCAAAGTCAGTTCGGATTTCTTTTTTATAGCCCACTGAAGTTTTTATTTTTTTATTAAAGGCGTTTGGAAAACGTCTAAAATACTATAAGAAGAACACATCTGAGCTTCAAAATATGATTTGATGTTTTCAGTGAAATTTCATGGCGGTTCTTTCCTTAAAACATTTTAACCCTCTAACTGCCATTTTAGGGGTCATTTTAGTCCTTTTTCAAAAACTAAACACAGAAGTCTAATAAAACGTCCATTTAGAGGGTTAAAATGTTCTACAAATATTTTCCTCATAAAATTTCACTAGGGGTTGTCAAATGTTCAAAGTTTGTGCGACATGCGCAAAGTGCTTAAAAAGGGTCAAGTATAAATAATCAATGTTTGTTATTTTTTTTTACCAAAGCCGTGTTAAAAAATATCGACAAAAAACAGTGCAAATATACTTTTGAGCTAAAAATGAAGTTCTGAGGTGTTTTATAAAATTTTATGATGTTTCTTTTCTCTGACCAAATTAACCCTGTAGCTCCCGTTTTAAAGGGTCATTTTTGTCCTTTTTTAAAAGAAATACAAAAAAGTCTATAAAGAAAGGCAGTTAAAGGGTTAAAATGTTTTACAAATATTTTCTGCATCAACTTTTACTAGGGAACGTTTAAGACAGAAAGTTCGTCCAGCATATAAAAAATTCTTAAAAATTTTAAAGTATTCAAATTTTTTTTTATATTTTTTTTGGGCCGAAATATAAAAAAAAAACAAGTAACAAAGTTAAATTCGACTTTGTCGAATTTATTAATACCCTCCACGATGTAAAAAAGTTTATTTGCAAACAAAAACAAACGAAAAAAAAAATGTTTTTAAAAAACAAAAACCCCCCAAAAGAAATTTTTTGGTAAAGAAAAATTCGACGAAAATGTTTTTTTTTAAAATATGTTTGTACTTGTTTAAATACCATTCGGTGATCAATTCTGTTCACATGTGTCAAGCAGCAGCAGAATTAAAGCATATTGTGTTTTTAGGTTATGTTGAATGTACCACAATTTTCGAGCTGTTCTTACATTTTCGTTCATAACTTTTAAACCGCTGAACCGATTTCGCTCAAATGCAATACCAAATTACTTAGGGCAACAACAAGTAAATATGCTAAGTCTGAGTTATATCTGTTTAATACTTTGGCCGTAATCACCATTTCCACAGACGGACAGGCATCGCTAGAATGTCTTAAAATCGATCACTGATCAATAATATATATGGGGGTTTTCGTGTCAACTGACACAACATTTGATCCCGATCTACTATCCTATTGGATAGTAGTGCAGACAATTTTTCAACGAGATCGGTCAAGGACTCTCTGAGTTAGAGGGCGTCGAAATTTTATATTTTGGCCAAAGAGGTGTTTATTCTCATCCATGTAACTTCTAACAATTGTTTTTAGCAAAATGTGTCCCAAATAGTTTAGATAGCTATTTCTTCAATCTTGCGAAAAAAATTATAAAAAAAAAATTTAGATTTTTTTTTTTAAATCCAAAAACTTTTTTGAACCTTTTTTTGACTCAAAAGGAAGTTTAGGTCTTTTCCTCACCTAATTCTTCTTCGTCCTCAAATATATTTTTGATCCACCAACAAATTTCCGCTAGAACGGTATCACGCGACTTTTTCCCAAGATATCTGAAATGGTGATCACGGTCAAAGTATTAAACAGATATAACTAAGACTTATGTAGCATATTTACGAGTACAACCATATTTTTTACAAAAAAAAATCATTTTCGTCGAATTTTTTTTTTACCGGATTTTTTTTTTTTAATTTTTGTTTGTTTTTATTTTTGCAGACGAGCCCTAGTAAAATTGATGCAGAAAATACTTGTAAAACATGTTAACCCTTTAACTGCCTTTTTTTATAGACTTTTTTTGTATTTCTTTTAAAAAAAGACAAATATGACCCTTTAAAACGGGAGCTAGATGGTTAATTTGGTCAAAGAAAAGAATCATCATAAAATTTTATAAAACACATCAGAACATAATTTTTAGCTCAAAAGTATATTTGCACTGTTTTTTGTCAATATTTTTAAACACTACTTTGTTAAAAAAAAAATAACAAACATTGGTTATTTATACTTGATCCTTTTAAAGCACTTTGCGCATGTCGCACAAACTTGGAACATTTGACAACCCCTAGTGAAATTTTATGAGGAAAATATTTGTAGATCATTTTAACCCTCTAAATGGACGTTTTATTGGACTTCTGTGTTTAGTTTTTGAAAAAGGACTAAAATGACCCCTTAAAATGGCAGTTAGAGCGTTAAAATGTTCTAAGAAAAGAACCGCCATAAAATTTCACTGAAGACATCAAATCATATTTTGAAGCTCAGATGTGTTCTTATTATAGTATTTTAGACGTTTTCCAAACGCCTTTAATAAAAAAATAAAAACTTCAGTGGGCTATAAAAAAGAAATCCGAACTGACTTTGCAAAACCCTTTGGTGATTTTGTCCATTTGATGGTCTACTTTCATATGGCGTTGAAGCCATTGAGGCTCATTTTTCTTGTTGCACAGTGTAATATCTTATATGATATTGTTAGATTTAATTAGATCCGAATTTTGGTCTAATGTGGATTTGTAAAATTTTATCAAATTATATTAAAAATTATATAAACTGATATTTCATATAAATTAAAAAAAAAAAAAACATTGGACCATAAATTTTAAAACTTAAAACAAATATGTAGTTTTTGAATTCATATAGGGTTTTTTTCTTTTTGGGTTATATTAAAGTTAGAATTAGCAACAATCTTCCAGGTTTTGTTTTTTTAATCATTTTAATTTGGTAAAAATATAAATTAATTTTTGATATAATTTTTATTATTTGTTTTTCTTTTCAACAATTTTGATTTTTTTTGTATAAAATTACATAAAATAATATCAAAATTAACTTAGAAAATTTTTGCTTTTTTGCTGTAATATAACAATATATTATTTAACATGGTACCATATATATTTATATGTGGAGTTGTATTTAATTTGTCCAATCTTGTATATTTATATACGGCATATATAATAATATATCATGAAATCTTTTTTAAATTTCAACTCAGTGAAACTGAAATAAATGTTTAAAAAAACCGGCAGTTTTTGGAATTTAGAAAAACTGTAAATGCAGTTGTGTAAACAAGACCTTGAACCATCACTGAGCAATGTTTAAGGGTTATCCCACTCTATCCGTAAAAGTTACAGAGGGTTAAAATTGAAAAGTCGATAAAAATGGCTTGAAATAATCCATAGTTTTTACCTTCTTTCGCTTTTTTTTTAAGTTCTCCTTATATTTCAATCTTTTCCGAAATAACACAAAGTCAGTACATATAAGAGATTATTTTAAAGTTGGCATGATAGATGCTTCATCACTTGGTAAGAAGTTATAAGACGGTTAAGTTTTGAAACCAAAAATTAAGAGTTTTTAAATTTTCGAGGTTTTTTGATCAGGGATTTCGGCCCCCTCTATAAAATGAAAAAAGCTGTTGTAATTCTTAACATTTTGGAGTTAATCCCGTTAATGTGCCACGAATAGTTAAAGAGTTTCAGCAGATCAAAGTTCGAAAGAAAAAACGTAATTTTTTTAAAATACAAGTTTTTCGCGAGGCACATTCGCGGTTTCATTCGAAATTTGGTGGACTCTTGCGTAAACCGAGTTTTTTAGGAGTTTACATAAAAAAAAATCACTGGCGGGTTTATAAAAAATAAATTGCAAAAATTTTATGACATTTTTGAAAATTGTGCGAAATTTGCAAATCTGTTTCCAATTTTTTTTAGTAGCAATAAATGCATCATGTTTATTTTAATACACCAAAAGACGTGCCTTAACGAGTAGAACTGATTTGCTTTTTGACTTTTTACTTTAAGCCATTCTGAGCGGAAAACGCGATGATTTTATCTAAACCTGTTTTGATCTGGCACATCCAAGGCTTTACACGAAATCGGATTAAATTTTTTTTAAATGAAAGCCCACTTGATGTGTCATCATAAAATCAGAGGCGGGTTAAAAAATTTTGATGATTATAGATTTTTTGGACCATATTAAATTTTCTTGTTATAAAAAAGCATCACCGATTTTTTTAAACACTGGTTCAATGATACGATTTTCCATGATTTTTTTTTAGTAATACCAACGCGCATTGCCTAAATATGTTATAAAAAATTGTGAAACTTTTCTTTTACCGCGAATTAATCGCGATTTAGGTACTTAGATATGTTTTTTTTTTAATCGTTTGGTCATTAAAGGGTTAAATTTAAATCATATATTTTAGAAGAAATGATATATCCTGGCATGTTTTAATAACGCATGCAACAAATGTGTAGAAAAAAAATATTTAAAATATTTTTAAGATTTTTTAAAACCGCTAAATCTTAAAACCGCCATAACTTTTGACCCCCTTGCGCGATTTAATTGACGCGAACGAATTTGTTATTCTTAAATAGCTTCTAATATTTATGCCAACTTTCATCGATGTGCCATCAAAACAAAAATCAAATCTTTTTTACCTCGAAATTTAAGTCTTAGCCGGAACTCCTCATATATGGGGGTTTTCGTGTCATCTGACACAACTTTTGAAACCGATGTCTTCCGATCGGGATGAAATTTGCACCAAGGTTAGTCCTATTGGATAGTAGTTTAGACACAATTTTTCAGCGAGATCGGTCAAGGACTCTCTGAGTTAGAGGGGGTCGAAATTTGACATTTTGGCCAAAGAGGTGTTTATTCTCATCCATGTAACTTCTTACCTATTGTTTTTAGCAAAATGTGTTCCAAACAGTTTAGATAGCTATTTCTCCAATCTTTCAAAAAAAAAAATTATAAAAAAAAAAAAAAATTTTTTTTGATTTTTTTTCTTAAAAATCTAAAACTTTTTTGACTTTTTCCTCAAATTGGGCCCTTTTTTTTTTTTTTTTTTTATTTAAAAGAAAGCTTAGGTCTTTTCCTTTAAGAGCTATGGGGTCGCTTAGTGGGATGCGAGTGGGATATCTATGAAAAAAAATTTTTAACTTTGGAACACAAAAAACGGTTCTTCAATTTGGACTATTAGGCGTGGGATAGCTACATATGGGTTCACTTTACGTATATGAGTCATTCCATGTCAGACCGAACACCTTTTTTACACCACCACTTCCGATTTTCTTTAAATTTGCCAGACGTATTAAACATAAAAAAATATTTTTCACGTGTTTCGGGAAAAAAATTAAATTTTTTTTTCAAAGAGTTATGTGCATTTGAAAATCGTCAAAATCGTGAAAAATCTTCAGACATGACAACATTTAAACTAATCTATACTAATATTATAAAGAGGTAATGTTTGTTTTTTTGTTTGTTTGTTTGTTTGTTTGTAGAAAGTAATCTCCGGAACTACTCATCCGATTTCAAAAAAGTTTTCAGCAATATTTAGAGTGTTCCTCTAGGATGGACATAGGCTAGGTTTCATCGACCACGCCCACTTCTACGCCCACTTTTTTCCAAAAAACGTAAAATTCAAAAATCTCCAAAAATACTAACCAGATTTAAAAATTTTTTTCACCAATATATACTTGGAATGGTCCTTCATGATGAAAATATGCTTGGTTTTATCGACCACGCCCACTTTTACGCCCACTTTTGGCAAAAAAACTTAAAATTTAAATATCTATGAAACTACTCATCCGATTTCAAAAAAGTTTTCACCAATATTAAGAGTGTTCCTCCAGGGTGGATATAGGCTAGGATTAATCGACCACGCCCACTTCTACGCCCACTTTTGGCCAAAAATACGTAAAATTTAAAAATCTCCAAAACTACTAAACCGATTTTAAAAATTTTTTCACCAATATATACTTGAAATGGTCCTTCCTGATGGAAATATGCTTGGTTTCATCGACCACACCCACTTCTACGCCCACTTTTGGCATAAAAAATTAAAATCTAAATATCTGAGAAACTACTCATCCGAATTTAAAAATGTTTTCACCAATACTTAGAGTGTTCCTCCAGGGTTGATATAGGCAAGGATTCATCGACCACGCCTACTTCTACGCCCACTTTTAGGCCAAAAAAATTTTAAAAATTAAAAGTCCCCAAAACTTCTTTTACGCCCACTTTTTGCAAAAAACTTAAAATTTAAATATCTATGAAACTACTCATCCGATTTCAAAAAAGTTTTCACCAATATTAAGAGTTTTTAAATAAAAATTAATAATCTCCAAAATTACTTATCCGATTTCCAAAATTTGTCCATCAATGCTTCAAATGGTTATTCAGAGTGGAAATATGCTCGGTTTCATTGACCGCGCCCATTTCTACGCCCACTTTTGGCAAGAAAAACGTAAAATTTAAATATGATGAAACTACTCATGCGATTTCAAAAATTTCATCACCAATATATATTAAGAAATGGTCCTTCAGGGTGGACATGGGCTAGCTTTCATCAACCACACCCCTTTTACTCCCAGTTATGGTCAGAAAAACGTAAAATTTCAAAATCTCAAAAAAACTGCTCATTCGATTTTAAAAAAATGTTTTCTTCAATATTAATAATGGTCCTTCAGGTTCGACATAGGCTACGGTTTATAGACTCAAATATTGGTCATAGAAACTTAAAACTTCAAATGTGGGATCCTTCAACCCAAAAAATCATTCTAAAAAAGTACCTTCCGGAAATTTAGATTTTAATGGTAAATTATTGTACTGTGGAAAAAAAAGTAAACATTGGTTAAGGTAGGGTAATATGGTACTTTTTATATCAATTGAGATAACGACCCTAAAATGTTTTTATTTCTTTAACACATGTGATACAGAAAGGAATGAAGCCTACATGGAACGAAATGAATAGAACAGGGAACAAAATGGAATAGAACGGGGAACGAAATGGAATGAACCGGGAAATGAAATGATTTCCATAATTATGATATAAGGGCTTGAAAATTTTCAAGATGGGTTTTTACCGCAACGAACATTATTCCGGGCTAAACGGGGCTGCTTTAATTTTATAATAAAAATTTAATAATGTAGGGGAGAATTTAAGAAATGGGGACTCTAATCCTGATCCTTCTTTAAAACGGTATTTAATATTACCGGTAACAAAGTTCCGGGCGGGTACTGCTAGTGTTTTTATAAAACTAGTGAATGGATTTTGAAGTTCAATAACTTATTTTAGAGGTATTTGAACCTTCTTTTTTAAAAAAATATTATTTTTTATAAAGTAATTTTTTTATTATTAAAATTTGTTTTTTTTTACTTAATTTCTGTTTTCCACAATCTTCGAACAAGTCGAAAAATCTGAAAAAAATATTTTCTTAAAGGTTAATATATTCTTAACATTCCCTCAAAATTTCAGAGTGGTGGTCGAATGGATTCTATTTTTTTACGATTTTTTTCCATTGCAGCACCACAAAAAAATTACATTTTGTATATAAACATTTTATTTTCAAGCATGTTAACGAAAATGTCAACGCATGTATGTATGTGTGTATGTATTCAAAAACACACGCTTACATATTCATGTTGTTCTTCAGCATTATTTGTTGTTTTGCTTTTTATATGTGTCGTTAGATTTTTTTTAAAATTGCATTTTGCGTAACGAAAATATCAATGCATGTATGTATGCAAAAACATATGATTATATCAAAACTTTTTTACTCGGGAAGTTTATTTTGTTTTCTCCAATTAATTAATAACACGCATACGCTATGTCAAGCTTAACACTGTAATTAATAATTGTCATACGCCTTAGTGGTTGCAGAAAAAAATGTTTTACAATTTTTTTTTGAATATATTTTAATTTTTTGAAATAAATTTAAGAGATTATCATTAAAACCGCATACTCCAGACCAGATTTTTATTCTTTTATTATATTTTTTTAACATGATAATGTTTTTAGGCTGGGGTCTAATTTTAAAAAAGTTGCAGGACGCCACCTCAGTTTGACTATATAAGCTAACAATTAAACAAAAAAGAAAATACGAATTATAGTTTTCATTTTATTACAACTTCGACAATAATTTAAAATTAATAAATAAAATAAACACATAGTTCTGGTAGTGACACCTAGCGGCGTTAGGTGTCACTCGATTAACGCAGTATTGCCATACCAAATAACGCATTTCCAATTAGATTTGTTACCATCGTCGCAAATTTTTTCTAATAAAATATTACCACATGGCAATACTAACCAGTATATTTGAAAATCGAGTATGTATCTACTAGCAAGAGAAATATATCAAAATTTAAACCATTATTTAAATAAGCTACGGTGGCCTTGCTGAAGTGAGGCAGACTGGAAAACAGAAGGTTCGCTGATCGAATCCGTGATCAGTCAACTTATATTTTTTTTTATTTAGTTTTTTTTAGCTTGTACATTTCTTTTTGTTAGGAAAAATTTGTTTGCATTAATTCTTTATACTTTTTTTATTTAATTATAAATAAAAAAAAAATTATATATTCAGATTTTTCTAAATATTCTAGTTGTCTTTCTTTCTAAATTTTGTGATTTTTTCTGAATATATCTGCATTTTTCTGACTTATTTCTTGTATTTTCTTGATTTGTTCTTACACTCAAAATAATAACTCTGTAAAATGATTGTAATCTCAATTCAACAGATCTTTGACAGAGTTTTCTGTCAAAATACTGATTTAGAGAAAATACTTTGAATTTTTTGTGACAAAAAACTAAGTTTTATTTGTTATATTACTTTTAACCTTGTAATCTTTATTTTACAGATAATTAACAAATATTTCTGCAAAAATACAGATTTTAGCAAAATACTTTGTATTTTTTGTAACCAAAAACTAAGTTTTGTCTGTATTTTAAACATTAATTTCCCAGAAAACTTAAAAAAGAAAATTCCAAAATAAACTGCATTTTACTACAGAGTTTTTTCTATAAAATTTTGGTTGCATCAAATACATTTTACAAATATATGTAAATTAACAGAGTTTTTCTTTGCTAAATGGTGCTTTATTTAACAAATTTTTAATAGAGGCTCTGTAAATTAACAGTTTTTTTGTCCAAAACAATTTACAGAGTTTTATAGTAAAAAAACCGAGTTTTTTTTCTGTCAAAAGACGCTAATATTTATCCAATATTTTACTATAAAGTCTGTAAATTTAAAGCTTTTTTTTGGAAAAATCATTTTACAGAGTTTTTTAGTAAAATTACCAAGTAATGTTGTAGCTGGAAAAGTACAGGGAACTCTGTTAAATTAGCAGAGTTTTTCTGTAATTTACCAGGGTTATTATTTTGAGTGTAGTTTTCCAAATATTGATAAATTTGAGAAATTTCTTGAAGTTCTTTTTTTCTGAATATTTTTTCAACCCTTACATATTGTTTTGCAAATATGTGAGGATTGTTCGTAAAAAGTTTTTATTAAATAAAACATTATCATGATTTAATTTTTTGGGCAAGAGTACAAAACTCTGCGGCATTTTTGTCATAAATTCTGGATACTAATGTTTCTAGATTACATGTTTAATTCTTTTTAAGTGTTCAAATTAAACACATTTTCTCCTTGCAAATAATCATACATACAAACATGTGAATAGTTTTTTTTTTTAACGACTAACAACTATTGAATGTATGATAACTGTCTGGTCATTCAATTTATGTCAATGTCCTCCCTTTCTCTCTCTCTAAAAAAAAAATAAAACCCTTTAAAAACCTGGACATTTTTTAAGCCCAAATTTTGGAGCTGCTGAATCAGTTTACTAAAAAAATAAAATATCACAAACAAGTATATGGCAAACACTTTATATACATACGAACATATCTATGTACTTTCATACGAAGCCATTTTTATTTGTCAAAAGTTTAAACATATCAGTAGTGGTAAGGGAAACAATGGGTCTAAATCATGTCAGCAATTTCAACAGCAAACTCAACTCTTTTTCTCTCACTCTTTTTTTTTTGGTCCCCCTTGCTTTATTTTTTTTTGTTTTTGCTAGAAAAATTACACAGTAAAAACCTCCATATAAATCACAGGAAATTTTTAGTGGTCACTATATCTCGCTATAAATAAATCAACGGCTTCTGTGTCATTTGGATTTGTTTGCTATAAAAATGGTTGATCTTAGAGCTTGTTGAGGAGAACAGGGGGTGGTACACGGGCTTAAATAAAGGAGTGATGACGATAATACCGCATCACTTGCGTAATTGTGGCAAACCCGGCAGGGTGAACAAAAACTGTCATTTGCATTGAGCATTATTTTTTTTTGGAATTCCGTAACAACAACAAAAAAAAATATCACACATTTTAAACTGATGTATGTAAGTATGTTTGTTTGTACTTTGTATGTATTGTTATTTGTCTATGTCTGTGGTATTGTAAACAATGTCTATTTGAGTATGAAAGGGAATAAGCAAATGGTTAGTTAAAAAATAGAATTTAATAGGAAAGTATTTGTTAAAAACATTTTAAAGAATCAAACATATAATTTTTAAAATTTTTAAACAAATGTTAAGTGCGTTGAAAATATAGGAACTAGAGAATGCATACCGTGATTTCCCGTCATGGGATTCCAGGAAAATTTTGCGTATTACATTTGTATTTTACTAGATCTAAAAATTACGAGGTACGAATTTGAGGCCAATCCGATTAAAATAACTCGTCGCGCCTTGGGTTTTTAATTTTTGAAAATTTAAATTTTCAAAAAATTACGGTTTTTCCATCGGTATAAAATTAAAACCAAAAACAGCAAGAGTTTTAAATTCGTCTGTGCTGAATCTTTCATACCCTCCATCATGTAAAAAAATTAAAAAAAAAAATTACAGTGGCGTTTTTGTGGGGGGTAGTTTACAGAGGTCATTGTGGGTTACTTTCCCCCTCCCGAGTAAAAATTTTCTGATATAATCATATATAATTTGATACAATCTTATATGAGTTAATATGCTTCCGTATAAATTTATATAAAATTATATCTATCATTTTGATACGGTTGATCCACTTTATATGGTTAGATATTGCTCCATATATGATTAGATTCGTATTTAAATTTTACTCATTAAATTGTATAAAAATAGATATTATAAGATCAATTTGATATAATTATATTTGACCAAATTCAGGATCAAATTGTATTAAAATTTATAAATTTTTTATCTAAAGTAAAACAATTTGATATTATTTGATACAACCATTTTACGGATCAAATTAGATCTATTTAGTAAAATAAGCATAATATTTTTACTAGGGCTGTCATAAAAATTTCAGAGCAAAAAAATAATTTGTTGTCATTTTACATCTATTTAGTAAAATTGGCATAATATTTTTACTAGGGTTAGCATAATATTTTTACTAGGGCTGTTTACAAATTCAGTTATTATACTTTTTGCACTTAAGTAATACAGTATCATTATTTAAATAGTTTTTTAATATCCATGCCCACAAAAGGGCTCCGGTGGAAAAAACACATTTTCTACTCTCCATTATCCAAGAGCAGGACTTAGAAATTCTTCCGACAATAAAATGTTTCATTTCCTTACTAAAAGTATAATAAAACCTGTTAAAATGGCGTTTTTTAGAGGTTGGTTAAGTTGCTCAAAGGGGAACCTTTTTTCGCCCTGGTCCTGTTTTGGCCATCTCCAAACTTAATATTTTTTTTTTGTCAACTTTCGATTTTCCCAAGTGTACGGGCAAATTTTTATTGTCCTAGGTCTAGAGGTCAATCGGATTAAATTAACCCGTGGCGCCCGGCGGTCAAAGTTTTGGATTTTTTAAAAATTTTAAAAATAAAATTAAAAAAAAATTTTATCTTTCGACACATTATATTTGTTTATTTCGATGCGCTGATCACGAATATCAAAAAAAAAATTAAAATCGCTCGATCGGTTTTCGAGATATGTCCTAGGTCTAGAGGTCAATCGGATTAAATTAACCCGTGGCGCCCGGCGGTCAAAGTTTTGGATTTTTTAAAAAAATTTAAAAATAAAATTAAAAAAAATTTTTATCTTTCGACACATTATATTTGTTTATTTCGATGCGCTGATCACGAATATCAAAAAAAAATTAAAATCGATCGATCGGTTTTCGAGATATCGCCATTTTAAATTTGTAAAAAATGGCGGTTTTTTCCCACGTTCAAGAAATTTTTTAAAAAAGTCTCGAAATTTCATTCCGCCGGCCCTTTTGTAGAGCTTGAGACAATCTTTCATTTTAAACTAATTTGAGCCAAATCCGATAATTTTAAGCCGTGGCGCCCATCGATCAAAGTTTTGGCTTTTTAGAAACTTTTTACAAAAAAACCCTAAACTTTGATCGAAGGGTGCCACGGGTTAAAATTATCGGATTTAGAACTTAAAATTATCGGACTTAGAACATTTTTCAAAATTTATTTTCTAAAAACATTTTTTAATGATTTTTACTACAAACACTTGATACTTCGAAAATTAAAAAAAAAAGTCGCGACTTAGAAAATTTTTCAAACATAAATTTTTTTCTTAAAACATTTTTTAATTATTTTTTTTATTAAAAACCGAAAAAAAGTTTCGAAAAAAATTTTGTGTCTGAGACTTAAAAAAAAAAAAATTTGGAACTTTGAAAATTAAAAAAAAACAGAAATAGTTTTTTTCTGAAATTAAAAAAAAAAATGTTTAAGACTTCAAAAATAGTAAAGCATTTTTTTTCTAAAACAATTTTAATGAAATTCTTTACACCAAAATGCAAAACGGAATTAAAAAAATATATCGGACATTCCATGAAAGAACGGCCAAAATTTGACCTCGGGTCATCCGATTTTTATAAAACTTTTTTTCAAGAACTCTAAGGAGCCATTAAGAGATTTTAGTTTGCGGTTCAGAAAAATTCTGAAAACACTCGATTTTATTCGCGATTTTCATATTTTGAAAAATCAAAAAATTTAAAAAAATGGTCAACTTTGTAGATGCATATCTGGGGCGATTCTTAATGGATCTTTGTTATTGAAAATGAGTTTTAAAGGCAATATTGTCTTATTTTACAATATTGTTTTACAAAAAAAATTTTAAATTCAAAAATGCATTTTGTATGCAATTGCATGTTTATAAATGCATTTTTTAGGTCAAAAGGCCTCTTTGATTTATTTTCTGTTTTGTATTTAATAAAATATGTAGTTTTTACTAAAGACCTGTATTTATACTTTTTTGCAAATTACAAAAGTCGCGGATATCACGAAACGGCTAACAAATTATTAAATTTAGCATACTCGAATTTGGTTTACCTTGCTGGTATAATTTTCGACTTATACAATCCAATTTAAATAAAAATAAAAATAAAAAAAACGAAAAATTGTGAACAAATTTCAAGTTTTGTATGGAAAAAAATTAAGTGATAAAGCAACGTGTATGTTAATTATTTAATTGCTTATCATATTTACTTTACTTATTTTATATTCAGTTTCATTTCATTCTTTTAATTATCATATTTGTTTTCATTCTTTTAAATATCTGAGACACTGTAGAATTTTCAATGTTCATTTGATTTAAATATTTTTTGATTTTATTTGTTTGGACTTTGTAAACAAAATAATTGTATAAAAGGAGAAATATTTTCAAAATAATTTCAATTAGCATTCTGACTCTAAATAAGAAACTTTGATCGGTCTTCGGATACGAACGGGTTTCTAAATAAAAAGTCCTTAAAGCAATTAGTTAAAAGAGTGTTTTCTTTCAAATCGATGACAACATACAACCTTCGGAACAAGGTTGTTTCAGTGATTTAAAAAAAAAATAATTTAAATATTTTAACTGTGAGACCCAAAATACTATATATGAAGGTCTTTATATTTTGTTATATTTTGATTAACATGAAAGATAAAAAAAATCGAAGAGGCCCTTAGACTTAAAAAATGGATTTTAAAAATGCAATTGCATAAAAAATGCATTCTGCAGTTAAATTTTTTTTCTACTATAATATTGTAAAAGTAGACGATATTGGCAATTAAACTCGTTTAAAACGATAAAAATCCATAAAGAATTGGCTGAGATATTAATTTACAAAGTTAACCACTTTTTCCAATTTCTTGATATTTCAAAAAATAAAAAAAGCAAATAAAATCGAGGGTTTTTTAAATTTCTATAAACTGAAAACTGAATTCTCTTAATGGCTCCTTAGAGTTCCTACAAAAAAAGTTTTGTGATATTCAGACTACCCAAGGTCAAAAAATGCCCATTTTTGGCCGGTCTTTCCTAGAATGGCCGATATGTAACATATGTGATTATTAGGGTTCGGATTTTTATGCAAATGCATATTTGTTGTCGTCAGTCTGAGAGCAACAAAAACTAAATATCTTTGCGAATTAAGAAATTTGCAGAAAAATGGCATTGATTTGTTAGTGCATATATTTGCATATTTTGCTTTTAATGCATATTTTTGCATATATTGCTGATACTACATATTTTTGTCGCATATTTTGAAAAAAAGTGTTTTTTTAGATTTTATGATATTTTACATGTTTATATTTTTTATTTTATAATGTATGCCTTTAAGTACACAGAAGAAAATATGGAAAAAAATTTTGAGTTTAAATTTCAAAAAAAAAAAAAAAAAATGCGTAATTTTTTAATTGACGCAATTTAAAGTTTACTTAACAGTTAAAAAAAAATTGAGTAAATAATTTAATAAAAATTTAATAATTTTTTATTTAATTTTATTTTTTCTCTTAGTTTTTTTTAATTCTTATTTAGTTTATAGTTTTTTGGTTATGTAAATGAAAGTTTGACATTATCTTAATGAAAATTTTCTATGTCTTTAAGACATAAATATTTTTGGTAAAAGATTAAAAAAAACACTTTTTTTTTTAAACTATTTTTCTTGTAAAAAAAAATATTTTTTTGTAAAAAAAAATGTGAAACATTTTTTAATTTTTTAACAAAAATAAATTGATAAATTTGAGTAAACTTTTATTTGACACAAATAAAAACTTAATTAAAAAAAAAAAAAAACGAAAAATTTTGAGTAAAGTTTTAATTGTGTCAATTAAAAATTAACTCAAAATTTTTGAAACACGTGTAATAAATTTTTATCAAAAGTTTAATCAATACTTTTAAATCGTTTACTGATGCAAAATTGAGTAATTTTTTACTTAATAGTATTACAAATTTACTATTTTTTTTTCTGTGTATTACTTTTATAATTTTGCGTTTTACTTTATTTTAACTTGAGCTTTATTGTACCTTATTTTCGTTTATATGACTGAATTTTTACGATTCTTACGTTCTTTTTGTTTTTCTTGTTATTTTTTACCATTAATAAATGCTTTAAAAAAATTTTTAAGTGCATATTTTTTACATTTTTAGCGCATATTTTTTTATTTTTGGTGCATGTTTTATGCGCATAAAACGCGATTTTAACTGCATAAAAGTCCGAACCCTAGTGATTATATATGTCCATATATTTACATATGCCGTCAATTTTCGCATTTGCTTCATATATGTAACACATATGGACGAGCATATACACTCAAAATAATAACTCTGTTAAATTACAGAAAAACTCTGCTAATTTAACAGAGTACACCATACTTTTCCAGCTAACAACATTTCTTGGTAATTTTACTAAAAAACTCTGTAAAATGATTTTGACAGAAAAAAACTGTTAATTTACAGAGTTTATAGTAAAATATTGGTTAAATATGAAAGCTTTTTTACAGAGAAAACTCTGTAATTTTACCATAAAACTCTGTAAAATGATTTGGACAAAAAAAACTGTTAATTTACAGAGTTTCTAGTAAAATATTGGTTAAATAAACCACCATTTAGCAAGGAAAACTATGAAATGTACATATATTTGATGCAACAAAAAAATTACAGAAAAAACTCTGTAAATTTACAGAGTTTAGTTAAATGCATGTTATTTTGTAAAATTTTTACAAGATTTCTGAAAAATAAATTTTGATAATTTTTTTTGCTACTTTTTCAACTTTTTCTCAAAAAAAAAAAATACAGATAAAATTTTGATGTTTGGTAACAAAAACTACTCAAAACAGAAAACTTTTTTGGTTATAAAAAAATACGAAGTATTTTGCTTAGATCTGTATTTTAGCAGAAAACTCTGTTAGTTATCTGTAAAATTAAGATTACAAAGTAAAAAGTAATATAACAGAGGAAACTTTGTTTTTTGTCACAACAAAATACAAAGTTTTTTCTTTAAATCTGTATTTTGACAGAAAACTCTGTCAAATATCTGTTGAATTGAGATTACAGTCATTTTACAGAGTATTTTACAGAGTTATTATTATGAGTGTATGAATAACATCTGACATTTTTCGCCGAGAGTTTAAAAATTTTACAAGTATTTTTACAGTTTGATAAACTACATCTTCTGGTTCGAAGCGTACACAAACTTTATTTGGTTTATGTATCGTTGACCTGTTATGTGTGTTATTTCAACCAAAAAAAGATTCGCTATAATCCGATAAAATTTTATACAATTAGATATAATTGGATCTTATTGTATCCAATCACATATAATTTGATGCCTTCGATAGAGACAAATTTCGGACAAAATTGTATCAAACTATATACAAATGAATAAAATACGATATTAATAAATCCAATTTAATGCAATTCTATCCACCATTTTTGGGATAAAATTATATCTAATTGTATTCGAGGACAGATCAAACGTTATATAATTTTATGTGACGCCATATTAAAATTTTTACTCGGGCTGTGATGTATGTTATTTCAACCAAAAAAAGATTCACTATAACCCGATAAAATTTTATACAATTAGATATATTTGGATCTTATTGTATCCAATCACATATAATTTGATGCCATTGGGTAGAGACAAATTTCGCCCAAAATTGTATCAAACTATATACAAATGAATAAAATAAGATATTAATAAATCCAATTTAATGCAATTCTATCCACCATTTTTGGGATAAAATTATATCTAATTGTATTCGAGGACAGATCAAACGTTATATAATTTTATGTGACGCCATATTAAAATTTTTACTCGGGAAAATAAAAAATGCAAATTACTAGGGTTTTTATTCGGGAAAAATTTCCCGGAAATTCCGGGAAATATTTTTCTTAAAATCCCGGAATTTTTTCTTTGGGAAATTTCGGAAATTCGTAGCTAATTTTTTTAAGAAATATATATTTTATTTACACATTTTTAACACATTTTTAAATGGTTTATTGCAAATAACATTAAAACTTTAAAAAAAGTGAAAATTTTTATAGAAAAACTTTAGGATATGCTTCAGCTTGCATATTATTTAGGTCTTATAATTATTTTTCTTAAATCAATTGCGTGACAAAATACGGAATAAAACTGAATTTTACTTCGAAGGTTAATTGCAAATTGGCAAAAGTTTTCTTTATCTTAAATTCCCATGATTTCTGCTTTTCGAAATTTAGTATTTCATATTTAGATCAACAATCTTTATAATGCTTAAACAAAAAAAATCAATATTTTAAAGAATATACAACAAATCTGCTTTCCTGCTTAAAATTTCATAATAAAATAATATAATAATTTTTATATGATAAAGTTCAAAATTTGTTTTAATTAACAAATTCCCGGGAATTCCCGGGAATACGATTTTTATAAAACGATTTCCCGGGAATTGAAAAAGTCCGGGAATCTAGAAACCCTAGTATGTACATATAAATTGCGGTGGTCAAGGGGTAAAAATTTTTTTTTAATTGCAGAAAGATGAGACTTAATATTTGTAACAAAATATATCTTAAATTACATCTTTCTCATACATAAATATTTTTTTTTAGAAAGGTGATCTCTACTGTCCGAAAAATCGAACAGTGGATTAAAATGGGTTAAATTTTTAAAAAAATTTCAAGACATTTTTACCACAGAAAGATTTTAAATATACTCAGATTCTAAACATTATTCGCATAGAAAACTTTTAAATTTTGAAACATTTAAAAAAAGGAAAAATTTAAGAAATGTATTAAAGTTTTTGTTGCGGGTTCCCGCGAATTTCAATATTTTAACCAGCATTTTCGGGAAATGAAAAAAGTGCAGGAAATTTCAATCTCTAGTCTCCCGAGTAAAAAAAAATTGTATGGTAAAACATGTTAACTTATAAAATTATATATAATTTATTGGATCTGATTTTGCTAAATTTCATCCGAAAATTGGCCGCGCCAAAGTTATCTCATAACATCTTATAATATATGAAGTTACAGTTTAATATTTGATTGTATGTGATTTCATCTGGAAATTGGCCGCGCCAAAATTATCCCAAATTATCTATTATCATGATTTTGTATTAAATATGATATGATATGATGTTATTTCATCCGGAAATTGGCCGCGCCAAAGTTATCTTAAAATATCCAATATCATGATTTTATATTAAATTGGATATTATATAATGTAATTTCATCCGAAATTTGGCCGCGCCAAAGTTATCTTATAATATCTGATATCTTGATTTTATAAAAAAAATATTGGATACATTTTTATCCAAAAAATGTTTCTGTTTTTAGATTTATTTTTAGATATAATAATGTCAAACTGAAAATAAATAAAAAAAAAAAAAAACTTCGAACGGACGGGGATTAGAACCACAAGTCTTCCGTTTTGTAATCGCAATCTCTACCCTCTAGACCAGCGGACGTTGTTAGCAAATAACAACTTTAAAAGACTTAGTTTTAAATAAATTGATCGTATCTAATTATATCAAATTGATCTAACATATAGTAATATATGATTACATCCAATTAAATATGTTATTCACTTGTACACAATTTTCAAAAAGACTTAGAAAAATTTTGATAAAATTTGCAAAAAAAAAAAAAAAAATGGAATGACGTACAGCGCTATTAGGGGCTTCCATGGTAAGCTTAAACAAAAATTTTAATGTAGCGGTATGCCTTATTTCCAAGTCATAGGCTTCCAAAGTGAAATAAGACTTTGGCTTAAAAGTTTGAAATTTTTCATGGAATCAGGAAATCAGAATTAGATTTGAGATCGGGTTCCAAAAATCATTGATAATTTGATAATTTAAACCAAATATAGCTATTATTAACTATATAAATGCAATATAAATTTTTAAAAATGATTGCAAAAATTCAAAAAGTAAAATTTTTTAAGTTCTAAAAAAACAAATGCAATAAAAAAGTGTTTTATATTTAAAAAAAAAATAAAAAAATATATTTTTTGCTGGAATCGAACTCGGGTTCCCAAAAATGATAGATAATTTTATAATAAATTAAATATATAGGTCGTTTATGAAACCAATGCGGATTGGTTTGACAACACTTTTTCACGGAAATCAGCTGTGTGTGTTTATGAATCCAATCCAATTCCAATCGAAGAAAAAATTAGAAAATTTCCGTTCGAAAACGAAAATGTGCGTTCATGAATTCCATTCAGTTGGTTTGACAGTTGGAAAATTTTCGTTAACGTTTTGCTTCGGGGATTTGTAAGAAAAGTTGGAAATAATTTATTAAAAAAAGTCAAAAACAAAAGTTAAATGAAAAAATGTGAGTAACATGTTTTTTTGCTTTAGATTTTTTTTTTTAAAAATATTTTTTTCTGTTTTTTTATTTTATAAGGGGAAGGCACAAAATTAATGGATGAGTGTTTTAAGCGCCTAAAATATAAACTAAAAACTGTAAAAAAATGCATTAAAAAAGTGCATTTATACTTTTTTGGAAAAAAAATTTCCATACGTTCCAACGAATGCACTTTTTTCTCTATAATTTTAAAATTTCAGTTATTCGATTTTACGTAACGAAAACAACAGAACACTGAATTGGATTTCATGTGATTCGGAAAATGTGAATTGAAAAGTTGTAAAAGACAAAACAGAGGTCTTTGTTAAGTGTGTATGATACTTGATTTTTTCATAAACTTTTTCAAAGGTTTTTCTACAAAAAATTTGATAACTTCAAACAGTAATGTTGAATTTTCAATTTTCTTGCAAAAAACCTTTGATAAAATTCTTGAAAAAAGTATCATACACACTTAAGCTTTTTAACGAAAAAAATCGATGTTGAAATTGGGCGCAAAAAATAATAAGAGCCCAGTTGGGCAGCAAGTTACCGATGTTTTAAAAATAGTTCATAAAAAAAGAACAAATAAGCTAAAACTTTATACAAATTATGAACCAAAAATATTCATTAATAGCAGAATAACCAAAACATGCATTTTCACCAAAATATGCAAAAATTTGCATTAATGAATCGATGGCTTTTAAAAAGCAAATTTTTCGATGATGTGCAAAAATATTTATCTTGAGCCAATGAAATACGTGGAAGAAACTGGTATATTTTTATACAAAATTAATGCCAGATCCTAAGTATGGGTTATGCTTTGTATAAAACTCCTTACCGTAATGAATCAATAACTAAAAAAATGTTGGCCTCTGTTCTGTCTTTCACAACTTTTCAATTCACATAAAAATTTCATTTGAAGTTGAAATCGAATAATTAAAATTTAAAAAATTATAAGGAAAAAAGTGCATTCGTTTTACTTTCACTAAATTTTATTTATGTGAAACAAAACATAAAAGAAGTTCGGATGTGAAATCTAGAACACCAAAAAAATTCGGAAAATTTCATTTTCACATTTTTTATGTGAATTACTTTTTTTGGAACAGCGGCCTTAATTCAAAAGAAATGCTTGCAGTTTGTTATTTGTTAAACATTTTTTTACAAACTGCCGTATTATAACAACTCTGACTTTGACTTTATAACAGAGTTGATACAAAATACGACTCTGTATTTGCAAAAACAGAGTCGTATTTTGTAAATACAATTATTTACAACAAAAAAATGTGTCTCTGCTAAGTTCGAACGAAATAGATATTTTTTTTTCGAACAAAGCACTTTCGTCACGGTTTCATGAACGCTTCGAAAATTGGAAACGAAATTAAATTTCGTTTCCAATCCAATTTCGTTGTGGATTCATGAACGGCCTGATAGTTATATATAACTATATAAAAGCAATATAATTTTTTAAAAATTATTGCAAAAATTCAAAAAGAGAAAAATTTTTAGTTCTAAAAAAAATAAATGCAATAAAAAAGTGTTTTCTATTTAAAAAAAATACAAAAATTTATATTTTTTTCTGGAATCGAACTCGGGTTCCCAAAAATTATAGATAATTTTATAATAAATCAAATATAGTTATATATAACTATATAAAAGAAAAATATTTTTTTAAAAATGATTGCAAAAATTCCAAAAATGAAAATTTCTTAGTTCTAAAAAAATTAAACGCAATAAAAAAGTGTTTTCTATTTAAAAAAAAAATAAAAAAAAACTTTTTTTTCTCGACTGGGCCGGGAATCGAACTCGGGTTCCCAAAAATCATATGTAATCTTATATGACACAATATAAAGTTTTGTATAACCATATATGTTGACACACAAAAATAAATTTTGAAATACTGGCATATATAATTATATATGGCTAGTTGTTTGGTCAAAAAAATATTTTTTTTTATACATGATTATATCAAAATATATATTCCATTACATATGCGACCATTTATAAATATATATTGAGTTTAGACGAAATTTTCGTATATATAGTACCATACAAACACAGATATGTTATCGTTTAAGACACATATAATTATATCTATTATTTTTGTTGGAAATTTTTTTAGTATGGAACCATATATAGTTTTAAATGGTATTATATTAGTCATATATAATTATACATAAATTGATACTGGATTTTTTGTTTAGTAAAGTCCTATACATAATTAGATATAAAGTCACGTATAATAATGTATGAAATCGGATTAAGTTTTATGTGCAACGTATGATTACATCTACCATTTATATTAATATATTATGAACAATATAATTAGATATGATTTTATATGACATCATTTAAAAAAATTGGAAAATTTCAAAGTGAGATATAATTTTATACTTTGACTCATATAGTTGTATATGGTTTTATGAAAACATATAAAATAATATACATTTATGTAAATTCCTTTTTACTCGGGCTACCCTAATAAAAATGTTATGAATTTGCGGATTAAAATGTATCTAATTATATAAAATTTTATGCATAAATAATATAATAAAACGTAATTCATTCGAAAATTAACCAATTTTAACTTTAACTTTTTAGATGCTAAAAAATTTTAACAAAATTTTTCTAATAAAAAAAATCCATTTTCTTCTTAAATTGTAACAAAATTGTCATGCACTAGTTACTGACTAACTACTGAAGTCTAAAATCATTTTGTTTAATATTTTTGAAAAAAAAAAAAAAAAATTCTTTGAAATCCTTTAATATTTTAATTGGATTAAAAGAGGTATACCGAAAGGCATATATTTTGTTTTTTCCCATGTGCTATATAGGTCTTTACGTCTTAAAACTACTTAAATGTTATTTTCTATTTTCATCAACATACTTTCAACATAAATCGAATGTTAAAAAAATCTGTAGCATAAAATCCTATTTTCTTGATATTAAGTACGATAAAATTGTTGACCTTTTTCCAAAAAAAAAAAAAAAAAAAAAACAACTGATTTACTTTGTTTTTTTTTCGGTGTGTTTTGTTTGTCTTTAAGAAGACAACTAGTCTTTTTTTTGCTTTGTGCTAAGTTTCTGTCTGGCATTATTACGCTTCAGTTGTTAACAACATACAGGTATAAAGGTATTTTTAACTTATACTAAAATACATACATACATATACCAACTACAATATTTTTAAAAAAATTTTTACCAAAAAAAAAACAAAGTAAGACAACAAATAGAAAATTTCTACATATGAAATCAAAGTTGATGCCAAAACCAAAAAAAAAAAAAATACAAGTTAGAGAAAACCACCACCCTGGCCAAATACAAAATTGAAAAAAAAAAAAATATATTTATAAGAAGCAGAGGAAGCTAAAAGGCAAATATGCAGTGCCGGTCAAAAGTATTCACACAAAGCTATAGTAGATGCACTTTATTAAAGACACAATTTAAAATACCAACCATTTTTTTAATCAAACAAGCATTTTTTGGCAAAGTGTTTTGTAGGTAATTTATTAAGCTTTAATTTAAGCTGTAAAGCGTCCAGATTGTGTTAATAATAAATGCGCTACGAGTGTAGAACTGGAAAATGAAAATTTTTATAGACATTTTTTAAAAAAATTATAAAAAATTTTTCTAAAATTTGTTTTTGCAAGTTTAAACAACAAAAATTAACAAGTAGAATAGTTAAATTCGACTTGGCAGAATCCATGAATACCCCCCCCACAATGTCCTTTTTAAGTGATAGTAAATTTTCTTATTTAAAAAAAAACATTTTTGATTAGAAATATTTTATTTTGTGTAAAAAAACATTTTTGAAAAAAAAAAAAATAATTTACTAATTTCTTTTTTTGAGTTTAAAAATTTTTTTGAGAGTAACATTTTTTTCGAGTGTATTTTTTTCGTTTTTTAGTGTAAAAATATTTTTGAGTTTGATGAGTTTATTTTGGCTTGAGGTTATATGGTGTTTTATATATAAAATAAAAAGTCAAAAAGTATATCGAGTTTTTTATTTACAGTCAAACTCGGTTATAACGAACTCGGTTATAACGAATTCTCGGTTATAACGAACTAATTCTGAAGTCCCGACGTTTTAGCATCAATTTTCTCACAAAACACTTCTTTTATAACGAACTCGGTTATAACGAATCCTCGGTTAAAACGAACTGCTTAATATGGCCCAATGAACACAATTTTATGTATATTTACCTTTTTATAACGAACTCCCGTAAATATTTTTTAATGTGTGGCAATCATGTTTATCAACTTAACAAAAGGTTGGAATTTTATGGTTTATATAATAATTTTCATAGAATTTATTCATAGTTTTATTATTTATTCTTAATAAGTAGATTATTTTCTTAAAAAAAAAAATCAAATAAAACAAAATTGGATCAATTTTTTTGGAAATAAAACTTGGTTGACAAAAAATATACCCCGCTTATAGCAAACTTCGCTTATAACGAACTATTTTTATTGGTCCCTCGGAGTTCGTTATAACCGGGTTCGACTGTATATATTTTTATTTTTCCGATATTTCAATCAGCATCGCTGATTATCTTCAGGGATTTTAAAAAAATATTTTAAACCGACGTTGAGTTGAGGACTTCTTCGTTCTTCTGTAAGTTTTTGTCAACTTACAGAAGACTTTTTATTTTATATATAAAACACCATATAACCTCAAGCCAAAATAAACTTATCAAACATCAACACAAAAGGTTAACTATAAAATTTCAAACAATATTTTTGAGTGACAAAAATACGTTGTAAAATATTTTTGTGACTTACCAATGTTTTTAAAACATGTTTAACGGCTTTTAAACACGTGAATTTAAGGTGAAGCTAATCTGAAATTCACGGTTTTGCCAATAACTTTTGAACTACTGAACCGATTTGGCAGAAATTCAATACGAATCAGGTTAGGGAAATGACAAATATGTGCCATTTGACTGGCATTTTTCTGTATGGCCAAAAAAATGTTCTCCAATTTTCAAAGTCCGGACATTTTTTTATTCTACTAGGACTAAAACGGATGTTGTACAAATTTGAGGTCAATCGGATTAAATTAACCCGTGGCGCCCGGCGGTCAATATTTTGGATTTTTGAAAAATTAAAAAAAAAAAATTAATTTTTTTTGACACATTATATTTGTTAATTTTGATGCGGTGAGCACGAATATCAAAAAAAAATTAAATCGGTCGAACGGTTTTCGAGATATCGCCACTTGAAATTTGCAAAAAAATTGTGGTTTTTTCCTAGGTTCAAGAAATTTTTTAAAAAACATCACAATTTTTTTTCCTTCTGCCATTTCATAGAGCTTAAGACAATCTTTCATTTAAATCTAATTTGAGCCAAATCCGATCATTTATCCCGTGGCGCCTTCGGTCAAAGTTTTGGATTTTTGGTAGAAATTTTTCAAAAATCCAAAACTTTGACCGAAGGGCGCCACGGAATAAAATGATCGGATTTGGCTCAAATTAGATTTAAATGAAAGATTGTCTTAAGCTCTATGAAATGGCCGAAGAAAAAAAATTGTGATGTTTTTTAAAAAATTTCTTGAACGTAGGAAAAAACCACCATTTTGGGCATTTTTTGGAAAATTTCAAATGGGGATATCTCGAAAACCGTTAGACCGATTCAAGAAATTTTATGACATTCGTTTTCAGCATGCCAAAATTAATTAAAATAATATATCAAAAACATTTTTTTTTTTTTTTTAATTTTTAAAAAATCTAATTTTTTTGGTGGAAATTTTTCAAAAATCCAAAATTTTGACCGAAGGGCGCTACGGGATAAAATGATCGGATTTAGCTCAAATTAGATTTAAATGAAAGATTGTCTTAAGCTCTATGAAATGGCCAAGGGGGAAAAAATTGCGATGTTTTTTAAAAAATTTCTTGAACGTAGGAAAAAACCGTCATTTTTTGCAAATTTCAAATGGCGATATCTCGAAAACCGTTCGACCGATTTTAATTTTTTTTGATATTCGTGATCAGCGCATCAAAATTAACAAATATGATGTGTCGAAAGAAATTTAAATTTTTTATTTTTTTTTAAATTTTTCAAAAATCCAAAACTTTGACCTCAAATTTGTACCACATAAGTTTTAGACCTTGGACAATAAAAATTTGCCCGGACACTTGGGAAAATCGAAAGTTGAGAAAAAAATGCCAGTCTAATGTGCCATGCTTCAGCATCCTCAGAATTGACTTTAGAAAGTTACCGTGTTTTTTATCTCGTAAATTCATGAATTTTGCTCGTAACTTTTGAACCACTGGACCGATTTGGATTGGATTGCAATCCAGCGAAATCGGTACCAACCTGACCAGGTAAATGCCCAACATATATGCCAAACTTCAGGAGCCTTCGTAAAGACCTTCAAAAGTTAACGTGTTTTCAACAGACAGACAGACGGAGACTGACAGACGGACGGACGGACATCGTTAGATCGTCATAGAATCGATCGAGGATCATGAATATATATACATTATGTGGTCCTAGACAAATATTTCGAGGTGTTACAAACGGAATGACAAACTTATATATACCCTCTATCACTAGAGTGGAGGGAATAAAAAAGAATTCCAATAATTTATATTCATTTATCAACAAATTTTTTTAATGACAAAAAAAAACACTTAAAATTGGAGGTCATTAAATGCGAATTTTTTTGGGTCATTCAAAAAATTAGTTAATAAATGAATATAAATAAGTGGATATTTTTTTAAATTTTTAATGTTCCAACTTGGAAAAAATTTTAAAAATATTTTTTAGAATTTTTTTTAAAAAATGCCCATTAAAATATTCATTATCTAGTTCGACCCTCATAGCGTATGAATTCTTAACTCAATCTGGACGCTGTAAAGCTTAATAAATTACCTACAAAACACTTTGCAAAAAGAGATCGTTTGATAAAAAAATATCTGTATTTTAAATTTGGTCTTTAACAAATTGCATCTACTATAGCTCAGTGTGAATACTTTTGACCCACACTGTACATACACATACAAATAGGAGCATGTTTGGTGAATGAGTAGTACAAGACAAGACAGGGCGTCTTTTACATTTCATATAACTGCCAAATAATCCTATTACTCTGACTTAGATAACTCCAGTAGCAGGAAAATAGAAAAAAAATCGCCTGTAACATATACAAAATAAATGCACTGTTAAACAAATACACACATACTATGCCATCTATAACACACATACACACACATTCGATCTCAACACACAGAAATACTTTTCAACAAACTTATATGATTATTGAACTTTTTTTTTATCTTACGTTCATTCGTTTGTAGTTTGGTTCATTTAAAGGAAAAATGTTAGCATATCCTGTCAACTATAACCAGACTTAATATAAAAGTGTAGAAATGAAATGGTTTTGAAATCCAAATACGAATTCAAAAACCTCTACTATGTTGTCCTAATGCTGTTTTTTTTTGTTCTGCTGCTGTTTTAGCTAAAAATTTTGACTATAAGAAGAAAAAAAAAACAACAAATTGAAACCAAAATGTTGTCAACATCCCTTTTAGGTTTCTTGTGTCTTTTTTTGGTTTTTTGGTGGTAAATTTTTGTACTCGCTTCAAAAATTTTAAAGGAAACTAAACCTAAAGAAAGAAAATACTAAAAAATACCTCTGATTAACCCATGGAGTCACAGCAGACTTCAGAGTCTATGTGTGCTGACGTTTAGCGTTAGCAGTCATTTTAAATCTAACTTAATCCCTTTTTAAATAATACATAGTCATAACTGGGGTTGAGATTTTCATGCACTAAAAATTTAAAAAAATATGCACTAAAAAACCTAAAAATATGCATTAAAAAATAAAATGTGTGCAATAACAATCTTGTTTTCATACAAAAAACTTAAAAAAAGCAAAAATAACGCCGGGTTTAAAAAGTAAAAAGAGTGCGATTTGACAAAGGGGAGTAAAATCCCACGTTCTTTTGTATTACATTGAAAGGTATTTCTGCCTGTTCCATAATCATGCTTATACGCCTTAATCGATTTTAATGGAATATTCATCACATATAGTACTTCCGAAGCGGGAACTATAAACCATAATAAATCGCGAGGCGTAAGTTGCCACGCCCCACACTAAAAGTGTTTTCTGTCTGTTCCGTATGCCATATTAGCGCGTTATTGGGCAAAGGCGTAGTAGAATGCTGCACCCCCTTGCACTATTTGAAAATTATATTTGACAGTTCCGCAATCACGCAAAAATGGCTGAGCCGATTTTTACAACTGACTAACCGATGCGGGGCCATATCAGCATGCGATTGAACAAAGGAACGTAAATTACCACACGCCTCTGTAATATATTGAAAGTTATTTCTGCCTATTGGGTAATCACGCTTAAAGGTCGAGTACCAACCGAGGCGGGAACAATGGGCCATATCAGCGCGCGATCGGACAGAGGTGTTGTAAAATCATGCGAAATTGAAATTTTCACCAGATGTAGTGCTAACCGAGGATGAAACCATAGGGCATTACTATCATTCATTGTATAATATTTTTTCAACCAGGGCAACGCCGGTTGCAAAACAACTAGTTTTAAAGTATTTTTAAGCAAGATTTTTCTTATTTTCAAAAAATAAATTTTTGAAATTTAAAATAGTTTTTGAAATATGCAAATAAATTTCAATTTGTGTTTTTTTGCTAATTTATGTCAAAATATGTTAATATATGCACTGAAAAATTGGAAATATGCACGAAATATAAATTTAAAACCATAATATGCAAATATTATGCAAATTTTCACCAAAAAATATGCAAAAACAAATCGATGCCATTTTAACGAAAATTTCTTGATTCGGATAAGATAATTGGTCGATATCGTTTTTAGATATCGTTATAACAAGAAAGTACTCTATTTGACTGTGCAACATTCACTAACACAGTGCAACATTTGAGATTATCGTTCTTCTGCATTAGATGCAGTTTTTTCGGGTTAGTTTGTTTTACACTTTTTATACCCTCCAACCATGTTATGGGGGTATAGGTTAGGTTAGGGCCCCACGAAGTGTATATATTTAAGATCAGTGATCGATTCTAAGACATTCTAGCGATGACCGTCCGTCTGTCCGTCAGTCCGTCTATAGTAAGCACGATGCATTCAGAAATAAAATATCAATACTACTGAAGCTTGGCACTAATATATCTTATGTTTCTTGGTAGGTTAAGTAGGTAAATAATCAAAATTAGACCAGTAGGGAAAAAGTTACCTCTTAAAGAACTTAACCAACCTCTAAAAACACCATTTTTTTTACCAACTTCTTGGTGTTTTTGTCAAACAAATCAAACACTTTTATACTTGAAGAAGTTCAAAGTCATGCATTTGGACCGGCGGGACTATAAAATTTATTTTTTTCTGTCCACCCCGCTTTTAAATAATAAATTTGTATTACTTTAGCGCAAAAAGCATAACAAATTATTTGTAAACATTTTTTGCGAGAAGGAATGATCTATTATTATTATAATTACTTGAAAACTGTATAAGATGCGTATACTTAATTTTGTAATTGCCTTTAAATAATTATCATACGCTGTGGTGCACAGTGGTTAATTTTCAATAATTCGACTTTTCAGTGATTGCCACAAAATTCATATATGAGACATTCTACACCAAATGTCCAGCGAAAAAAACATGTGTACCGTACCGTACATTTCTGAATAGGTTCTATGGATAGCCCTATTTGGAACTTAAAAATTGCGTTTTTGGTTTTTCAATTTTTTTAAGAACTGGGCTTAGGAGGCGTGGTCAAATATTAGAAAAAATGGTAAAATTTGTGCCGAGTTGCCTTGTTTATATATTTTTTTTTGTAACTGTAGAAAATGAAATTATATTTTTAGGTTATGGTCAGTAAATGTAAAACTTACGTTTTTCTCCATAATTTTTGATCAACTTAACCGATATTAAAAATATTTAAATTTTAACTGACGGCGAAACAATAAAAAACTTTGCATTTTAACCACAGTCCTCTTAATAGGAAAGAGTCCTCGCTAGGAAATTCAAACGGCTTATAACGGGTTAAAAGAAAAATTGATTTAAAAAGAAAAAAAAAGTAAAAGACAATGATTGTGATTTTTCGAAATGTTTCCTTATATGAATGTTTATGTTGTTAGACATTGTATGTGAGCACACAATTCAATGTACTAGTATAAGAAAAGTTATGAAAATTTTCTTGCACAAACAAATAAAAAAATTAAAATGTTTTAGTTTTAGTTTTTTTTTTATTGCTTTTTTACCAGTGCCAAACCTCAAAAACCGGAAGTTTGCTAACAAAATCCAATCACGGAAATTGATTATTGGCATAGTCACCAACACATTCACTTATCCAACATACTTACATACACAAACACATGCATAAAGCTAAAATAGTTTTTTTTTTTTTACTAAACACATACATTTTCTAACACACACACACTAGAGCACCCACAAAATGTATGGGATGTGCAAAAGTGTGTTTTTTATCGCTCCCTGCTCATTTTCGGATGGGTTGGGAGTAAAAAATAATATCTGTCCAGAAATTGGACTTCTAGGTTACAAACAGGCCAAGTGGTTTGAACTTTTGACCCCCCATACATGCTTAATGGAATCCTAGACCGATGTTTTGATGCGTTACACACGGAATGACAAAGTTAGTATTTCCCCATACTGGGGTTGAATAGTAAAAAAATGTGATTCAGATTAGGATCTTGGCAATTTTTCATGGAAGGGTCGATATATTTTTGCAAACATTTTTTTTTTTTGGAAAACTACATTCAATACCATATTAAATTATGCAAAGAACTCAAATTTTCCCCAATTCAAAAATTTACGAGAATTTTTCAAAAAAAGTTTTGACCCAAATTTTGACTTTAACCGCACAAAAAACCACGATCTGACATACTTAGGTCAAAACAATATGAGAGAAAAATCTTTGCATAGTGATTCTACAAAAAAAATTGTAATGCCATTAATTGCGAAAAACTTTAATTTTAAGAGTTACAGGCAAATGAATCTATAAAGGTGTTTTAGTCCATTTTTGAGGTCAAAAGTTCAAACCGCTTGGCCTGTTTGCAACCTAGGAGTCCAATTTCTGAACAGATATTATTATTTACTCCCAACACAACCGAAAATGAGCGGGGAGCGATAAAAAAAACAATTATGCACATATGGATACTCTAACACACACTCATATTTAAACTAAATACACACTTAGATTTGTACCAAACTCCCCACAAAAAAAAAAAAAAAACAGAAGAAGTTCAATGGTATTTGGTTCGTTTAGTTGCATTTTTGTTGTTGTTGTTTTGTCATTCTTCTCTGTTTGCTGTTGTTGTTGTTTTTGCTTTACTGCAATTTCATGTGGCGCGTCTGATTTATAACTTTTAATTTTTTCTCCATATGGATTTGTTGTATTTTATGTTTATATTGTATTTGTATGCTCTCCTATTTCCTTTCATGTTGCACCCAAAATAATAAAAATGAACGAAGTAAAGAAACAAATGAGTTTATGTGTGTGTGTTTGCAATATTGTATGTAAGTGTGTATGTGTGTGTTTTTCGTTTTGTCTGTATTTTATATATTTTGTGAAATTGGCATTTTTATTTTATAAAATGTTTTTAACTATAAACAATCACTTCTACTCACTACAACAACAAAAACCACTACTACTACTACATCCAACAGTTTTATACTGTACTGACACAACACATCGTCATTGCAATTGTTATTAAAATGAATTCAATTTTATGGTTAACAAAAAATATCTATGTGTGTGTTTGCTCATCACATGCTAACATATTAAATTTAAAACGAAAACTAAAATAATCAATATTAAATGTAACTGCCCTGTGGGAAAGGGGAGTCGTTCGTTCCGAAATCACCTATCCCGAAACTGGAGAAAACAGAACATTCACTAAAATGTCTTAAATCAAATGACATTTGAAAATTGGACTTCCCGGTGAAAATGTTCGTATATGGAAACATATACGAGGCTATCCCAGTTGGCAACGTCCTCGAGCCATCCTCAGTGACGGAGCGATGACATGTCAGAGTCACACCTGACATCCACAAGACATCTCTATGTACTGGGTTGAGGACAGTTTCATACAAATTTTCAAAATGTCCTCACTCAAAGTCAGCAGTGGTCAGGGCTGACCTTCTGGGGACATTTCACCTAAGACTTCCTTGGGGAAATGTCTGACATAGGTCATGCGAAAATACAAAAAATTTTCGTATTTCCTTTAGTTTTTACTTTTATCCATTTTCCTTTATAAAGTATCTTTCTCATATTTAGAAAAAACTTTTCGCCTTTTTTAGTCCCAACTGGATTTGAACCTGGAACCTCCAGTTTACTAGTCCCACACCTAACCACTTGTTCCAAACTTAATTTTTAAAATTGTTTGTCTATTTTTACTTTTATTCTACTTGTTAGATTTTGATTTTATTTTAATTAAGTCGATAATATTGCCATCTTTTTCTTGGAAATTGAAGAGTTGCCCAAATTTAAAATTCTAATTTAATATACTGCTATTCTGAAGACATTTCCTTTTAGACGTCTTAGAGGAATTGTCCACACTCTTAAAGCAAACAATCAGTGCTGACAATGTTAGGACATGTCATCAAGGATTACCTATGATTTGTCAGAACCTGAAGACATTTCCTCAAGGAATAACTGTGGAAATTTCCTCAGTGACACATTTTCCAACTGGGATATGGCTACATATATGAAGATATATGATAATTAGAGTGTCCCTTATTTTGGAAATGTTGGAAATGTTGAGACGGTTCCCGCTCATTTTTTTTCCTTTTAACTTAAAAATAAATGAGGAAAAATTTTACGCCCCTACGACCACGCCTTCCCTACGCGACGGGGCCTTAAAGAGCGGGGCCTAAAAAAACATTTTTCCATACAAACCAAAAAATTTTTTTTTGATTTTTAATTTTTTTGTTATTAATTAATATATTACTTGTTTAGGTTATTTACGACAAAAAATTTGATTTTGGTGGGATAAGGCTTTCAGCTTTAAAAAAATTTTAAATTTTCGAAAAAAAAAAATTTAGAGCCGCAGCGGTCCTACGGTAAAAAATTTTTAAAAAATATTTTTTTTTTTAGTTTTGACAACGTTTTTTTGCGTTTTAGAGTCGCGTCGTAATCGCATTTTCGATGTTAAGTAGTGTAATTTATCTTAAATAACAATATTTAAAGAATTTTTTAATGGATTTAATTGAAATATTAATCAATATTGGGATTAATATCAATTAACGAGATATCAAAAAAAAAAAAAAAAAAGGATTGAGAGTAATTTTAAAAGGTGCCAGTATTGACATTTTTTTTAGTTGACTCAATTAAAAAATTAGTAAATATCTTGTAATCAACTAAAATTTTAATAAATTTTATTATCCCTTAAATAACAATTTTTTAAATATCTCGTTAATGGATTTAATTAAAATATTAATCAATATTGGGATTCCCGAGTAAAAAAGAAATGATATAGTCATATACAATATTGTATAGGGATATAGATTTGTATATGTTTATATCTGACACTATATGTTTCTAGATAAAATTATGTATTGGAAACAATATTTCAATAATTTCCAATATAGCGTCAGATAATGTTATATATTATTATATGTGTGCCGTATATACATAAATACACAAGATTGTCCAAATTAAATACAACTCCACATATAAATATATATGGTACCATGTCAAATAATATATTATTATATTATAACAAAAACAGCAAAAATTTTCTAAGTTAATTTTGATATTATTTTATGTAATTTTATAAAAAAAAAAAATCAAAGTTGTTGAAGAGAAAAACAAATAATAAAAATTATAACAAAAATTAATTTGGATTTTTTGTATTTTTACCAAATTAAAATGATTAAAAAAACAAAACTTGGAAGATTGTTGCAAATTCTTATTTTAATATAACCCAAAAGGAAAAAACACTAAATGAATTCAATAACTACACTCTAGTGATAGAGGGTATATATAAGTTTGTCATTCCGTTTGTAACACATCGAAATATTGGTCTAGGACCCCATAAAGTATATATATTCATGATCCTTGATCGATTTTAAGTCGATCTAGCGATGTCCGTCCGTCCGTCTGTCTGTCTGTCCGTTGAAAACACGCTAACTTTTGAAAGACTTTACGGAGGCTCCTGAAGTTTGACATATATGTTCTCCATTTACCGGGTCAGGTTGGTATTGCAATCCAGCGAAATCGGTCCAGTGGTTCAAAAGTTATGAGCAAAATAGTAAATTTCGGCAAGGGTATTTTTCGAATTTACAAGATTAAAACCACTATAACTTTCGAAAGACAATTCTGAGGGGGCTGAAGCATAGCATATATATTTGTCGTTCCCCAAGGCTATTTGGTTTTGAATTTCAGCAAAATCGGTTTAGTGGTTCAAAAGTTATAAGCATAGCTGTGAATTTCAGATTTGTTTCACCTTAAACTGTTGAAAACTCGTTAAACAAGTTTTCAAAGCATGGTGAAATACCAGTTTTGTAAAACTTGTTGTTGTTTGTTTTCTTGTGGTGGGGTGCAGTTTAGTTGTTAGACAAGTAAATATTTGTTATTGTTTTGTTATTGTTAGTGTAACTGTATGTAACGGGAAAAAATCAAATAAAGTATGTGTATGATTGAATGTTAATTTGTTTTTGGTTTTTAAAGAAGAGGATGGTAATATAAAAAGAGAAAAATATGTGAAATAGTTTTTTTTGTATTACATATAGGTATAAAACAACAAAAATATTTTACAAAGTAATTTGTTACTCAAAGAAATTGTACACTAAAAAAATATTTACACTCAAAAAAAATGTTACTCTCAAAAAAAAAATGTACACATTATTAACATTTTTTTTTGAATTAAATTGAAGACTCAAAAAAATTTTGATAGTCAAAAAAATTTTACACTCAAAAAAATTTGGTTGATAAAAAGAAAGTTTGACTCAAAATTATATACATATTTCTAATAAAAAATTTGTAATGCAATTTTTTAAATTTTTTTTAGAAAATTACTATCAGATAACATTGTGGAGGGCCCCTGTAGGTTAGGTGGTAGCGTGCTAGCCTATGAAACAGGGGGTCGTGGGTTCGATTCCCACAAAAACCCTTGGTCAATTTCGCTACAACGAGACGACGGTCATTGTTACCAGTTCTCGTTTAGGTTTAAATTATTAAAAATGATGTGTAATTAAATTGGAAAAATAAATAAAAACTGATCATTGGATCAAATTATTATTACATTGTGGAGGGTATTCATAGATTCGACCAAGTCGAATTTAATTTTTCTACTTGTTTTTTTTTTAAATTTATATAAAATACTAGCGTGCGCAGGGTTTCGTTGCCCGTAAATACAAAAAAAAAATTTATAATGATAAAAATTACCCATTTTTTTAACTTTTCGCTATGGAATCTTTATATATATATGTCTTAAGCCTTTGTAAAAACTGAACTGTGCTGATGATGATCACAACACTTACAATAAAATACCAAATACATCAGTTGATATAATAAGTACTACGTCAACTTTAAGACGGTCTTACGTTATCAAAAAAAAAAACATTGATTTATTAATTTGAGCAAAAAAAATTGAGTAAATAAAATTTTGAGTTAAAAATTGAATGAAAAAATTTTGTAAAAATATTAACAATTATGTATGAATGAAACAAAAAAATTACTGAAAAATTAATTGATAAACAAATTTTAGTACAAAAAAAAATTTAGTAAAAAAAAAATTAAAAAAAAATAAATTGAAAACATTTTCATTTGAATTCGTTCCCATTTTCATTCCATTTCGTTCCCTGTTCTATTCCATTTGGTTCCCTGTTCCATTCAGTTTCGTTCAATGTGGTGTTCATTCCTTTTCGAATAGTATCCGTTAAAGAACAAAAGATTTTCTAGGGATAAGATCATTAAATTAAAAAGAATCTTTTTGCCCCTTATTTTGTTTCAGACAATTTAAAAAGTACCCCCTTAACTCCTTAGGAATCAGAATTTAAAAAAAATTCTTTTGGGAATGTTTTTTTTCGCTAGACGATCCTACATTCCAAACTTCAAGTTTCCAGTACCATTATTTCAAATAATATGAAAAGTACCAAAGTGCTCGTTTTTACTCCCTTAGAATCGAAATTTCGAAAAAAGTACTTTTTACAGAATTCTTTTCTGTTGTTGGATCCTACATTCCTAATTTTAAGTTTTTATGACCTTTATTTAAGAAAATATAAACAGTACCAAAAAGTTATTTTTGGGGGGATTTTTTCCCGTTTGATGATGCTACATTCCAAATTTCAAGTTAATATGCTCATTATTTAATAATATATAATTCCCTTTTTTAATTAATT
This sequence comes from Pegoplata infirma, assembly GCA_963921195.1. NCBI lineage: Eukaryota > Metazoa > Arthropoda > Insecta > Diptera > Anthomyiidae > Pegoplata > Pegoplata infirma. Next base: position 241,581,835 of record OY992538.1, on the reverse strand, counting down.
TCCTTAGGGATCAGAATTTCCAAAAGTTATTCTTTTGGGAATATTTTATTTCGCTAGACAATCTTACATTCCAAATTTCCATTATAATTATTTCAGGAAATATAAAAGGTATCATAGTACTCGTTTTTATCCCCTTAGATCGGAATTGGAATTTCCAAAAAGTAAATTTTTCATAGTTTTTTTCTGTTGTTGGATCCTACATAACTAATTTTAAGTTTTTATGACTTTTATTTAAGCATGGGATGCTACATTCCAAATTTAAAGCTAATAAAACCATTATTTAAGTATATATACATAAAAAGTACCAAAATACCTTTTTTTACCCGTTTTACACCCATAGAATCATTATTTCAAAAAACCCAGCCTTAGTGGTTCTATATTCCGGGAGATGCAGCTACATTCCAAATTTCAAATCTCTAGCTTCATTGGTTTGTGAAACTATAAAAAGAATCAACATTTCCAAAACCCAAGCCTTAGTGGACCTATTTTCCGGGAGGTGCAACTATATTCCAAATTTCAAGTCTCTAGCTTTAGTGGTTTGTGGAAATATAAAAAGTACCAAAATACCTTTTTTACCCCTATTCCCTAGAATCAACCTTTCCAAAAACTCAGCCTTAAAGGATCTATACTTCGGGAGGCGCACCTCCATTCCAAATTTCAAGTCCCCATTTCGTTCCCTGTTCCATTCCGATTAGTCCCATGTGGCTTTCATTCCGTTCCGAATATGCGCTTACATGCGCTAAAAAACAAAAAATGTTTGCCTTCTTTAGAAATCTTTTTTCGCTAAATGACCCTGCATTCCAAATTTAATGTTTCCAGGACCATTATTTCAGGAATTATAATAGGCACTAAAATACACTTTTTTACGCCCCTAAGAATCGGAATTTCAAAAAAAGTACTTTTTCAAAATTTTTCCCGTTGTTGGAACTAACATTTTAAATTTTTTTTAAAAAAACCTTAATTTCAAAAAATTTAGAAAGTACAAAAGTAAATTTTTTTACCACTTTTTACCCTTAGGAGTCCGAATTTCCAGAAAGTACTTTTTTGGGGAATGTTTTTCCGTTAGAGTATCCTACATTCGAAAAAGTACTTTTTCATAATTTTTTGCATTGTTGGAAACAACAATGCAACTTTTAATTTTTTTGTAGGACTTTAATTTAAAAAAAATATAAAAAGTACCAAAGTAAAATTTTTTACCCCTTTTTACCCTTAGGAATCCGAATTTCCACAAAGTACTTTTTTTTGGGAATGTTTTTCCGTTGGAGGATCCTACATTCCAATTTTCTAATTAATAGGATTTTTTCTTAGAAAAAATAAAAAGTACCAAAGAACTCGTTTTTTTTACCCCCCTTAGAATCGAAATTTCGAAAATGTACGTTTTCAGAATTTTTTCCGTTGTTGGAAGCACCATTGCAAATTTTAATATTTTTGTAGGACCTTAATTTCAAAAAATATAAAATGTACCAAAGTACCATTTTTTACCCCTTTTTACCCTTAGGAATCCGAATTTCCAGAAAGTACTTTTTTTTTGGGAATGTTTTTCCGTAAGAGGATCCTACATTCCAATTTTCGAATTAATAGGATTTTTTTTAGAAAAAATAAAAAGTACCAAGTACTCGTTTTTTTACCCCCCTTAGAATCGGAATTTCGAAAAAGTACGTTTTCAGAATTTTTTCCGTTGTTGGAACCACCATTGCAAATTTTAAAATTTTTGTAGGACCTTAATTTCAAAAAATATAAAAAGTACCAAAGTACCATTTTTTACCCCTTTTAACCCTTAGGAATCCGAATTTCCAGAAAGTTCTTTTTTTGGGAATGTTTTTTCGTTAGAGGATCCTAAATTTCAAATTTCAAATTAATTTAATTTTTTTCAGAAAAAATAAAAAGTACCAAAGTACTCGCTTTTTCCCCTTTTTCAACCCTTCATTTTTACCCCTTAAAATCAACATTTCCAAAAACCCAGCCTTAGTGGATATGTATTCTAGGAGGTGAAACTACAATCCAAATTTCAAGACTCTAGCTTCAGTGGTTTGGGCTGTGGGATGATGCGTGATTAGTATGTCAGTCAGTCAGTCATCAGTCAGTCACGCAACTACTTTATATATATACCCAGTAAAAACTTGGTAATAAGTCCCCATTACCGCCTGCATTCTATGTAATGAGGGCTCGTTACCTGCTCGATTACTTCTTGTTAACAAATAATGAGTTACCGATAGCCTAATACAAAACCGGTTACATCTTGTTAATAAATAATGAGTTACCGATAACCTGATACAGAACAGGTTACTGGTAAATACGATTTAAAATAACTGATAAGTTGTTTAAATATTTTTTTAATGAAATTAAAAAAATGCTAAAGAAAATTTAGAAAGAACTTGCACATTTAGCTTAAAAAAGATTAACATTAATCTACTTTTTCTAATAAAACTCTAACAGAAATTCAAATTCAGGAATTCAGATTAAAATAGGGACAAGTCAAAAAAAGTTTAGAAAACCAAATTGATATTCAGAAAACTGGATCTTGCTGACACTTGGTCGTGATTTTTGAGCCTTAATTAGTCTTTACATAACTTCTTTTGAAGTTTTCTGGATTTTAATTGGCTTTTTCTAAATTGTTATTGTTTTTTCTAGAAATTTTGTGGTGTTCTCCAAATTTTAATTTAACTTTTTTTTGCCTTGTTGTTTAAATTAGCCGGTAAAAAGGTAAAAAAAAAACCACAGACAGTATTTCCCTTAAAACCTAACTCACTCTTATATAGACTTAAGATGGTGTTTAATGCGGTTTCCATTGGCTGAGCAGCAGTCGCTTCTGTATATTTGTTATTGGTAATGTCCTAAGTAGCCAAATGTCCCTTTCTACGAGGTTCCAAGATATATTTTCGGTCCTGTAATATTTGAATTTTACAATCAAACATTTGGAGGGAAGGATATCAACGTAAACATCGGTTCCGTTGGCACATTGGATCATTTCCATTTCCGCATTTGTCCGCTTGGTTGCTCTTGAAATAAACGCGTTCAACATGAACTTGTTCAATTTCATATTGGCGGAAGTTGCCCCAAGTTAAAAATTTATTAAAAGAATCAAAAGCTGTTATTTAGTAGCATTTTTGGAAGGAGTGGGAAACGAGTTATTTTTGAGCAACTGGTAGCTACTTATTTTTGGGACTAATGTATGCTGTTATTTGGTAGCATTTTTGTAAGTAGTGGGTAACGAGTTATTTTTGGGCTACTAGTTGCTTATTATTTGTGGTACTAATATATGTAGTTTTTCAGTAGCATTCTCGTAAGCGAGTGGGTATGCGGTCATTACTCCAATGACATCGCCATGTTAAAATAATGAGTGTTTCACCAACATAGTAACTAGCTACCACCATCTATTTAAAGGCGAAAACCTCATTACTTGGTAAAAGAAGTTTTTACTGGGTAGATCAGATTATATAATTTTTACTATAATTTGATACAATTTTACAAATCCACATTAGACCAAAATTCGGATCTAATTAAATCTAACAATATCATATATTATACTATTAGACAATTTTAGATAATTTCTGATACAGATAATAATTTCTGATACAGATTAGATCAATTAAGAGCTGCTACCAGATTAATTAAGATATAATTACATAAAGGACAAGATTAATTTTTTACTCGGGTTAATATCAATTAACGAGATATCAAAAAAAAAAAGAATTGAGAGTAATTTTAAATGGTGCCAGTATTGACAATTTTTTTAATTGACTCAATTAAAAAATTAATAAATATCTTGTAATCAACTAAAATTTTAATAAATCTAATTATCTGTATAATAAAAGACAATTATTAACTTTTGGATTGAGTTATTAAAAAAAAATGTCAACATAGGTACCTCCTGAAATTACTCTCAACTATTTGTTAACAATAATAGCAATATAAATTAATATTTTAATTGAATCTATTAAAAAATGTCTTGAAATAAAATTAGATATTTATTTTAAATTTATTTTCCTTTAAAAATATGTTAATAAAATTATCCTACGATTTATTTCGCTTACAAAATTTATTAAAATTATATGCACTTACAAATTCTACAAAGAATTTGCGGTGAATGCGATTTGTTTGTAAAACGACATAAATTCATTTTCATTGAAAATCTTTTTCTATCTTATAAAACGAAAACAATAACATGTAAAAAATGTATAAACGATAAGTTCCGCTTAAGATTTTCACACTTAAGTTAGCATGTGCTGGGAAATTTCATAGTAAGTTTGTGGATAAAACAAAATAACTGTAAACCTGTGGCTATAAATGATAATAGCTATATTTAATTAATTAGAGACATGTCACAGACTCAATTCCGTTCGGATTCAGAAAAAGTGGTTTACTCGTAAAACGCAAAGCAAATATTATTTTTCGGAATGAAACCACTTTTATGCAACTCAATTCCACTTTGATTTTAGGAAGTGATTTCATTTCGAAAATTATAATCGTTTTGTGTTTTACGAGCAAACCACGCTTTTCAAGTCCGAACGGAATTGAGTCTGTGACATGCCCCTTAGTTTAAAACACATTCAATTTTATCTTAACAAAAAGTAAACTTTTTTATTCGAGAACTATTTGTTTTTAGCACCGATATCTGATATATGTATATCAGAGTTAAATGATTTATTTGATATGTCCAATTTATATGTATATATGTGTTTTTTTTTTTTTTTTTAATTTACCACTAAATTGGCTTAAATTTTGAATCATTTTGTTGCTGTTATGGAATGCCTCATAACATGCATATGAACATTCTATCACACTCAAAGGCATATAAGAGTGAAAACCATTAAAGTACTTAACCAAAATAATAGGATGGAGAAGTACATCTTCTCAAAATATAGATTTCCCAGAAAAATTTAAATTCCCGAGTAAAAATAAACATATATAACAATATAAAACTTGATACAAACATTATAAATCATATATATATTATACATCCGTGAGATATTTTAAACATTTTTTAAATTCAGTCATATGTAGTTATATATAATTTAATCATGATTCGGATTAAAAGGTGTACGGTTGATATAACTATATGAAATAATATGCGGGTCAATACAAAATTTCTTTTTCTGTATAATTTCATAAAAAATTATATATATCTTGTTGTGTTCCATATATAATTATAAATGTTTCCAATTTACAGAAAATGTTCAAAGTTGTTTTTTGGCAAGGTATGAGAAACTTTTAAAATGTTCCTAAACATTTCCTTGTTAGGGTTATGTATATCACCTATCTGGTTCGAAGCGTACCCAAACATTTTTTTGTTTTAGAAAATTATATGTTTGGTGAATGTATCGTTGACCTATGGTGTATCTCACCCAAACCAAAAACCACCAAGATTTTATATGTTTTTATGCAATTAGATCTAATTGGATCCACTAAAATATGGCAGTGTCTGGTCAAAACTCGGATGAAATCGAATCATATTTTATACAAGTTGATCTTTTTTAATGCAAAAACATCCACCATTATTCGGATTAAATTGCGTATAAACATATATTGTGTTACATATCATTATATATTGCATAATAAAAAAATTTTTACTAGGGTTGATTTTCCGGACTCAGTTCAGTGGCATTCATTTTATTTTACTTTTGTATAAAACTAACTAGTTGGGATTTTAAAAGAATTTCGCAATAAATCTGCTTTAGCGAAATCACAAAAGTACTATTAAAGTTTTTTGTGACTGTACTGTCAGTTTAGAACAGAGATGATACATGACAATCTCTATATTGTTCCAGCTTTTAAAAATGTACTTTTTTGAGAAACGGTAAATTTTTTTAATCTGCTAAAAATTTTTCAATCGTATAAAATTTGTAAATCAAATTCAACTATAGAATAAAAAAAAAAATAGTTGGAAACACGGTTTAAAAACCCGTTCATTAACACAGCTCATTTACTTGTATAGTGTCACAACTCAAAAAACAAGATTTTTGAGTTAATGATACAGAATTATTCGTTATATCGGTATATCATGCTTTATATTGAATCAAAAATTCGTATTAATACCTTTTGAACTCACCGATTGAGAGTAGAACACGCCATTATTACATCTTCTATGTACCGGCCTTTTTCAATGGAAAACCGGTTTCAGTTGTAAACTTTAAACGCGTTTTCTGCAAAATCAAATATTTTGAGTTATGACACTATACAAGTAAATGAGCGATATGTATGTATATTAGTGTGGAGCCTTTTGGGGTCGATATTAACCCAAAATAATATTGGACCTGTAGGGCAATGGCTTTGGGTTCCGTTTTTGACTTGAAAATCGGAAAGTCCCGAACAAAGTGAAAAAATTTTTTTCGAACTTTTTTTTTGTTTAAAATATTAGTTTATATTTGGATATTACTGAAAAAGTTTTTATGGTAAATTTTTTTTTTGCTCCGTAAAACTTTTTTTTTGTTTCTTGTTTTGCAAAAAAAATATTTTTAATTAGTTGTTAACTGAAAATATAACGTGCTATTAACTCAGTATTTAAAAGATGTATATTCTTAATTACACAGCGTGAGAAAACTGACTACTATTTTCTAAAACAAGAGGTGTGACCAACATTTATATTTCAGACATGCTGATTCCAATGGCGTTCTCCGTTTTTCGATGTATGGTACAGTTTTCTTGCAAAATGTCATTAATGATTTGCTGATTTCGAGCCAGTTTTTTAACAAACAAATTTGCAAAGTTAATGATTTTTAAAAAATATGGCATGGAAAACAAAGATATGACTTGTAGCAATATTTCTTATGCAAATTTGATTTAAAGCTTTCTATCTTAAGCCCTTAATTTCGCGAATTTCTTAATTTTTTGAGGTTTTCGCGAAATTAACCGCCAAGTTGGTCTTTGATAAAAAACTTGCTTTTTGTGAATCAAAGAGGTATCCCTAACAATACGAATTGTGGACAAAAAAGAGCTAAGTTATATGGACCATCATGATGAAAATCGCGAAAAACTTTTTTTTGTACATGGCAGCATCACTTTACGAGATGATTTAAGGCTCCATCTTTTAGTATATAATGTTGGATACTTAAACAATTAATTGACCAAAAATTTTGGCCAACAAATTTTTCATTTGCAAAAGTTATTTTAACAAAAACTATAATTATTGTAGGGTAAACACTAAAAAAAAAAAAAATTATAGACCAAAAAAATGTTTGCCATTAATGAACTATATTTTTAACAATAGAGGGCTTTAAACTGTTATACCAGTATGTGCTAAAAATATGTCCCCTTGTAGTTTAAAAACCATAAATTTATTGTTAAGTTTTAAGTTAAGTTAAGTTTTAGCATTAGAAGACTACAGATTGTTAAATAAAGGAATTTCTAACTGAATCAAATCCTCCATTGGCTTTTATTTGACATCGAATTTAACTCTGGTCCTTCATATTTTCAACCACAAAAACACTTTTTCAGTAATGTCCAAATGTAAACTAATATTTTAAGCAAAAAAAAAATTTTTTTTTCACTTTGTTCGGGACTTTTCGATTTTCAAGTCAAAAAAGGAACCCAAAGCCATTGCCCTACAGGTCCAATATTTTTGTAGGTTAATATCGACCCAAAAAGGCAACATTCCCGACCCCGGTGTTTTCGGAATTCGAACTAAAATATGTTTGCTCCACCCTAATGTATATATATATATTTGATGGAGTCCTAGACCGATATCGACACAAGAAAAACTTTACACAAACTAAGAGCAACGGGTTTATATTGTACGGTTATACAATATTTTGAAACTTACAGATTTTACAATTCTTCAAAGTTAATTCTGACAGTACCCTTACTTGGTTTTCAACAAATTTTGTTGAAGTTCTTAACAATCATTTGAGTCAGAAAAGATTTAGTACTCCAACCTTAACATTAATCTTATCGTTCCTGAGATAGAAAGGAAATTCAATATTCGAAACATGTTTATATAAAAACAACACTGAAAATGTGCAACACTTGCAGTTGTTGTGTGTACCTAAGTACATGTATGAGTGTGCATAAATATTCACATGCATGTATACATTTATACAATTATATTAGGGGTACACAATGTAAAAAGAAAATATGCATAAGTAAAATAATTTGAATTTGAAGAGGTTTTCTGAAAAATGCATGCTGATAATTTTAAAACATGAGTTTTTGTAAAATTTTATATTTAATATGGAATCGCAAAATATTTTTAACTTCCTTTATTTTCTGAAAAAAAAAAAATTCTAATCCCTCTGGTTTAGTATTTAAATTTATATATTAAGCAGGGGAAAAAATAAGTTTAGTCTGTTTTGAAAGTACTCACGTGCGTATGATTAATATTGAATTCAGATAAATAAATATATCACCTAACATTATATATTTTTTTGAATTCTGTTAATTAAGTTAATTTAGAAATAAAATTTTCTCTAAATAGTTTTTTTTTTAAAAAAATGATTAAAGAGTATGAATATCAGAAAGATTCCGCCACACTCTTTTGATTTTTGATATTCCTGTTAGTTCTCTTTTTTACAACAAGATTTCGGGGGCTATATTAAAGTAAAAATTTCGTTAAAAAAAGTTTTACCACTAATGCTTAAACTTAAACATATATTTTTACAATTTTTTTTTTTTGTTTGTTTTATAATGCAATATTTTGCCATACAATATTGACATTGTTGTTATTTAGCAGTATTAGAGCGAGCTAGACGAAAAATCGGAATATATGATATTAATGTATTATTATTTTTTATATGTAAAGTTGTTTTAACAAAATTTATTTCATTTTTCCTTAAAGATTGTTTTCAAGATATATATTTTTTTGCTTAACCGTTTAAATATATATAAGTTTTACTTCTCTTTGTCTTATGTTTGCAAAAAAAAAAATAAAATACTTTACTTATTTGTTGTTCTTTTTTTTATTTTTTTGTAACCATTTCAATAAAATCATGAAAATTTGTTATACAAATTTGTATGCAAATTTTGTTTTTTTTTGTTAATAAAATTGGTTTATTTTATTTTTTTGTTACTTTAGTATAATGTTTATTTTGAAGTTATATTTTTTTTTTTAATTTTTATTTCTTTTTAATTTTGTTTACTTGTTTTTTTTGTTCTTCTGAATTAATGTTTTGTTTTTTAATCTAATTATCCTTTATATTAATGCAAATTAACGTTACATATTTTTTACTTTTTCCCTTTCTGGGATTTAATTTAATTTTCAAATACAGAAATGTGAAACCTAGGGGGGCTCAAGAGGAAGAAAGTAGAAATTTTTGAAAAAGTGATGATTTATCGATTATCATTCGAAATTTTGTCATAAACTATTGAAATATATAAATGTTTTCTTGATTGTCAAACCTCTGCTTCAGATTTTAATATTTTTCGATGTCTTTCTGATTCAGATGGATAATTTTTATGTGGCATTTATCCAATTTAATTCAGGTTTTAATTGGATTTCAGATTTCTTTTAAATGTTGGTCTGACTTAAGAAAAGCCACCTCCCAAACTTTGTGTCAACTTCAGATAGTTTTAATTTTTTTGAATTTCTGATTATAGACTACTTGCCAAACATTTAACAGATAATTTGATTAATTTAAAATTTAATTTTATTAAAAATTGTCCTATTTATTTGGGTCTAAACTAATGTCATAATCTTTGTTCCTGCCTGCCTTAATTATCTAAACAAACAATTTTCCCTTATTTCTATAAGTATATAAGCTGACAATAAATAATATTATCCTTTATTTTGTGGACTCGTATGTAAAACTGTTTTTTAAATAAAACAAATCAACCCAGTAAACCTTTTTAAACATCATAATTTATTTTTATAAACTTAATACATTTATCACATAAAAAAGCCCGGGAGACGTTAGAGATGGTGCCGTGACATAGCCCCACAGACATTATCCTCATGACCGAAAAAAATTTGGACACCGTCCCAATAAAAAGTGGACATAACACCCAGAAATCACGGGGATATTGACCGCGTTACAAATAGCCATTATTCCCATTTCAGGGATCTGAGTTCAGTGGTATGTGTGGGTTTTTAGGGGCCTATTCACAAAAAAAGTCATAACTCAATCATAACTCAATTTTTTCCATGTGGTTGTTGTAAACAATCATAAAAAAAATAAAATTTTGTTTGAAAATTTCAAAAAAATAAAAACCTGCTACCCACATCGTCTCAAAATTATCAAATAATTTTAAATTTTGAGACTTTTTATGATTTTGTTTACAACAAACACAGGGAATATGAAGTTTGAAAATAATAAAATTAGTCATAACCAGTCATAACCAGTCATAACTGTGAATAGGCCTGTTAATTTAAATATAGTTAAACACAAAAAGTTTTTCTGCGTAGCCGGCCTTCGGCCGGGCTTAGGGATTACAAACTCCATAAAATAATTTAGCGGTTTCGCTAAATATTTTTTTTTTTTGAGTAGCAGGATTTACGTGGAAATATATTTCCATATTTTAAATTGATATGATTTTATTTCCACTTTTCTTATGGGGATGGGACCGATCATATTTCGGTCATATTTTCCATAAAAAACGGACATAATCGCAATGGGTATTACACTAAGAAAATTATGTAAGTTACTACATGTCAGTTATTTGTATATTTTACAGTAGTAAGTTGTTTTAACTACAAAGTCAGTTGTTTTTGCATGAAAAATATCAAACAAATATTTCTGTTAGTTATTTTAAGTCATTTTTTTGAACAAATTTTTTTTTTTAAAAAAAGTTGGAAAAAATTTGGTCTTAAATTTTTTTTCTGAAACATTTTTTGAAAAAAAAAAAAAAATATATCGTCACCTAAAATGCAAAAGGCCCTAACTAACAAAAAATTCAAAATCGGTATTTTGATTGATTCTAGTGTATTTTGTTAACTTACACGTCACTACAAAAAATTAGGGTCACGTAATAAAAATTAGCGATTTTATAGCCAAAAATTAAAAACATGTGAATTGCAAAATCGCCAATGGAAGCAAATAGAAATACATTTTTAATAATTTTGTGATTAATTTTGATACATATTTACAAAACGTACGTCCTCAAAAAATGTTAGCCCAATTCAATTTTTTATTTTTATTTTTAAATTCATCTTTATTAAATTATTTGTTATTTACATATTTACATTTTTCGAGATTTTATCTATAGATATTACAACGAATAATATTTTAAATCACAGATATAGAGCTATTTTATGTTTTAACATTTTTAAAGGAAAAATAGGAAAACCTTTTTATGACAAAAAGAAAATATTTCAAATATAGTTAGAAAATATACATGTATAAAATTACATTGTCTAAAGACAATGCATTACATACATATCATTTTCAATTTGGTGATTTGGTTTTAAAGCTACCCTTAGGCCGACTCTCTACATTCTCTTATCAGTTGATAAGAGGAATTTTCTACTTTTTCGTGATATTTGTTGTTGAGTCTCTTAACGAAGTCGTCTAATCGTTCATATCCAGTTTCGTTGTGAAGAAGCTGAGTAGAGTGTCTCCAGTGTTTGTTGTGTATGATCTTAAGGCATTTGTTTTGAATAATCTGAAGTTTCTTTAGATGAGTTTTTGCTGCTTTATACCAAATGGGACTTGCATAAGTATGTCAAAGTAGGTCTTATTACACTTTTGAATATTAAATTTTTGTTTTGGAAGTTAAGCGAAGAGCGTTTGTTTTGTATATGCCACAGAGCTCGGATAGTTTTTAAAGTTTTCTTGCAAGTTTCGTCAATGTGCTTTGAAAAATTAAGTTTCTTGTCCAGACACATACCTAGATATTTGACATCATTCTGAATTGCTAAGCTTTCTGAGTATTTATTTATTTGGCCAATTGATTATTAATTTTCAGTGTATTTTTCTTTATAAGCTAATAAGACCTAATGATGTTGATGTAAATAAAAAACAATTTATTACATTTCACCCGACGTTTCGTCACTTTTTTGGTGACTTTTTTTTCGCTTTCGTTTTCAAAATTTAGCTGACGACTTGGTAATCGTTTGGGAGATTTGTTATAGGGAAATATGATGGATTGAGTTTTGTTAAGGTTGATTTTAATTTTCCACTTGTAAAAATATTTTCTGCAGGCCGCAAACCCCTTTTCCTCAAAAAATGTTAGCCCAATTCAATTAAAAACAACAAAGTTATTAACAAATTCAAAATTTTACTCTATACTGTTTTTTGCTTCTCCTGTAAAATTAATAAAATGTTAGTTAGGGCCTTTTGCATTTTAGGTGACGATATATTGATTATTTAATTTTTACTACATAAGTCAGTTGTTTTTTGTCAGTTAAAATAACTAACATTGTTGATTTAACTGAAAAAGTAGTTGACCCCAAAACAACTTACAAAGTAGTTATTTAAACTGACATTTTCAATTGATTTTACTAACATAATTTTATAAGTGTGTGCTTTACCCTCGACTTTTTTTAAGTCGCTATCAAATCTGGTTCATCCGCAAAAAGTTTTCAAAAATGCGATTTTGTTTAACTTTGACCTCAGTTATTAAGCCGATAAGCCGAGACACCCCAATTTTAGAAGGTTGAAAAAGTCTTAGATTTAAACACATTTTTTATTGAAAAACTCTTAGATTCTGATACAGTTTTCAGACTCAAACAAGTTTTCAATTCAGAAATAGTTAAAATTTATTCCAAAACTAATTTCCTGTTCCCAATTCTCCAAAAAATTACTTGCTGGGCTAAAAAAATAAATTTTTAATATTTTTTAGGCCTCCTGCTCCTTAATGCTGTCATTATTGTTGTTTCGTTAAGTTATATATTGGTAAATAACATAAAAACATAAACCCTTTTTTCAATTTTCTTAAGTAGATTATTTTAATTATGTTTGTTTAAGGTACCACAATCACAATCAAAATCCATAAAACTCCATAAATAAACAAGAAAAATAACAAAAAAACAAAAAAAAAAAAAAAACAAAAAGCTGAAGGACAAAAGTACATAAACAAAACATAAGAATATTATAATTTTTTTGTTGAAGCTAAGTGAAAAAGATATTTTGTTGTTTATTTCGGTTTTTAAGTAAATAAAATCAGTTTTTTTTTGTACGTTTTGGTTAAATGTTTTATGTACATAGATAGAGACAGTACTTGGATGAACAAAATAAGAATGAGAAAAATCCAAAATCTCGTAAATCTGGTTGAAAATTTTGTGAATTTTAATGATTTCTGTTTTTTTAAGTCCCGGGAACACCAAATTGGAACAAAAATTTTTGTAAATCTTGCCAGGTAAATGCCCAATATATATGCCAAACTTCAGGAGCCTCCGTAAAGTCTTTCAAAAGTTAGCGTGTTTTCAACAGACAGACAGACGGACAGACGGACGGACGGACGTTGCTAGATCGTCTTAGAAGCGAACGAGGATCATGAATATATATACTTTATGAGGACTAAGACCAATATTTCGAGGTGTTACACACGGAATGACAAACTTATATATACCCTCTATCACTAAAGTGGGGGGTAAAAAAATAGTTCAAAGCTTTTTTAAAATTTAGTATACTCTATTAAAAGACTTCTACAAAAATCTTAGGGAAATCACTTATTTTAACAAAAATTTTGCTTAATGTTAGTTAAAATTTAATAATTTTATTTGTGGATTTTTAAGATTACTGATTAAATGAAAAAATCACATATAAACAAGTGAGAGTGTTAAATTCGGCTGTGCCGAATCTATTATACCCCCCAACATGTAAAAAAAATAAAAAAAAAACATGTTGACAGGGGCGTTGTTTTAAGGTGATGGCAAGGAAGGGGGAGGGGTCGGTGAGCTAGGACGACTCCTTGGCCCTCACGGTATATGTTTACAAGTTCATTTTTGTCTGCTTTGTGCACTAAAGTATTGTAGTTTTATAATTATTTAAATTATTATTTTATCCACGCCCTTAAAACAGGGGCGGGGCAAAAAAGCGACATTTTTTAATCCCCTGGGTTCAAGCACAGAACTATAAACTTCTACGAACATAAAAATGTCTCATCTGGTTCACAAAAATACAAAAAAACCTCAAAAAAAATAGCATTTTTAAGAGGTTGGTTCAGTTCTTCAAGGAGGAACTTTTTTTCACCTTGCCCGATTTGACCCATTTCCGAACTTAACCTGCCTAGGAGCATAAGACATACATATTTATGCCAAACTTGAAGGGTCTAGCTTTTTTATTTTGGACTGCATCATGTTAACTACAGACGGACGGACGGACATCGCTAGAATGTCTTAGAATCGATCACTAATCAATAATATATATACTTTTAATTTGTTAATAAAACACTTTATATATGTTTTACTCTTTTTTGTAGTTATTTTAGTTTGTTTTTTTAAAAAACAATCAGACTCATTTTAGACTCCAAAATGGGCTCCAAAATTATAACAAGAATTTCAAAATATCGTATGAAAGTGGTTCATCCAAAAGAGCCTTATTTTTGGATTCGAAATGAGTCAGGGAAATTAATGTAGGAGTGGAAATTTGCCTCCTGTATTGGAGTCTTAATATACTCATTTTTGAGCACCTTAGGAATCATTTTTGTTCACTTTTAGGATTGTTTATGGATAGTTTTCCGGTTTATAAATTTTCTTATCTAAAGTGATTAAACAATAAATAAACAGATTTTTTTTATTTTTTCTCTCAAATTTTATTAAAATATTTAATAACAAAAATTTTTAAAAAAAATTGTTAAGTAACAAACAAAAACTAAGTAAAAGCCGACAACAGCTACCGTTTTTTTAGTTAAATTTTATTTTCGTTACCGATACAGAACCAAACAAGAAAAACAAAACATATCCGTTACCGTTTTTGTTGCCAGCCTTTTTTAAAAAATTAATACAAATTACAAATAAATAATTAAATATCTATCCAAAGTATTCCCACTCTTTGGATGAACATTAAAATCTATTTTTTGCTGGGTTGCTTTATGTTTTTGTAGTAAATACATAC
>OY992538.1:241457060-241566711 GCA_963921195.1 Pegoplata infirma | reverse complement strand
ACTTGCCTCCTTTTTTCTTGATATGTTAAAATAATAAAATAGAAAAATTAACGGAGTTCCTCCTCTTTCATTTGCCGTCACTAGTGACATCATAGGGAAAGTACAAATATTTTACAAAAATATAATCCTCTTAAACTTTGAAGTCCCTTTTTAAAGGAAACGTGATCAGGAAATGAAAAACTGTAAGTGCAGTTTTATTAAATTAAGTCTCTAGTTTCAAACGTATGTTATCCAGTTCATGTTTAACGACCTTTTCTTTTTGTCGGACGGTGTAAAAAAATCTGTTAATCCTTGGAGGGTAATTTTGATTTGGAAGAGCTAAATATATTTGGAATGACAATATTGGTATAAAAATATTTGAATTTGGTATTGGTAACAGTATTTAAAATAAAAAAATTTACGGCATTCCTAAATTAAATCAAACTATTTTAAACTTTGAAAGAAGTTTTAAATTCTTTAATAGATTTACAATTAGTAATTTTTAAATTCCATTTAAACTTTTTTTAAAATTACGGTTTTGGTAAAAAAGTTTATTAATTAAAAAAAAAAAACTTTAATAAGCTTAAAACTTTAAGCCTCATTAAAAATATTATATGTAAACAAAATGATTAAATTTAACTTTAAACATTAATTCAATTATTTTATTTTTATCTACGTACATACATATATTTTTTTTTATTTCTAACAAATCCTACAACATTAAGTTCATTTAGTTAAATGCATTAAAAACTATTAATTTTTAATTGAAATATGTATATTAAAAAAAAAAAATGGAAAATGAAAACCCGGAAGATTGAAACACTTGAATACATCATTAACTTTTTGTTGAAAACATTCATTAATTAGCATGACAATTATATAAACATTCATCATTTAATGCATATATGTGTGTGTGCATAAATAATATAGAAACATTAAAAAAAAAAAATAAACAATTAAATAGCAATAAAGGGGAAAACACACATACACATATGTATAATTTATTTATTTTTTAACTTTTATAAAGATAAACATTTAAATCACACAATTGTTTTAAATAAATTAATTTATATTTATAAATTATTAACTTTGTAAACATATAGTAAATACTATCTGCCATTGGATAAATATTATTATGCAGTAGATTTGAACAAAATAGTTGGGGTAATCACATTGTTGAGTTAATGAGTAAATTTATGGAAAGAACCCAGCAAAAACTAGGTAATGAGTACCCATTCCCAACTGGATTACCTGGTAATGAGTACTACTTACTCTCTGCTTTACTTTATACCACAAAAAAAGGCCTTACTTTTAACTTACTATGTAACTAGGTTTGCAATCTGAATTTTAAAAATCAGTTAAGTTTCGTAAAAATATAATAAAAACCATTTTAATTTATCTATTTTTCTCTCATTTAATAAGAGCAACTAAACAAACAATGAAGTTACTTTTGTCAACTTTTCGTAAGCGAGCTGGGAATGGGCTATTATTTGTTATTTGTCATTGCCTCCTTGTTGAAGTAATTAACAATGAAATTGGGACGTAACTAGTTACTCATTTTCGTTATAAACCCTAATGTTAATTACTTGGTAATGGAAGTTTTTGCTGGGAATAAAAAAAAAAACCAAAAGGTTCTTTTTTTTTTTTAAATGGTACCAGACGAAACTTTTGTCGATTTTTTTTTTCATTTTGTTCCAAAAAATTTATATTTTAAAAAAATTGTTGAAAAAAAAAAATCGGGATCACGAAATTCCCAGGATTGAAAATAAGAAATTCCGAGATTCGGGATTTGCCTTGTCTAGAAAATTATAATCTAGAAATTCCCGATTGGAAGCCCTAGTTGGAATAACTGAGAATTTGAATATTAAATGCTTGTATACATAGTACACTCAGAATATTCCCACAATTTTCTAAATAAGTAACTCTCATTCTCATGTTGGAAAATATCACTAGTTTACAGTGATTTCGAACCACGACATGTTGCACTCATTTTTCATGTAAAATCTAACGCTGAATCTGAAAATCCACTCCAAAGTTTCAAAAGTAGAACAGTTTTGGAGTGGATTTTCGGATTCAAGATTTAGCATAAAAAAAATGCAAAATGTCGTGGATCGCAAATTTTTTTTTAATTTGTAAACTAGTGTGTTCACATATGAACACGATATTTTATAATCTAGTTTTGGATTTTCCACAAAACTGATTAGTATTGTTTAAATAGGATTGTGTTCTTTTTATTATTTACATATAATGACCAAAATTCCCAAATTGTGATATGTTACTTTTTATTATCATGTTTTCAAGGTTAATACTTAAGGATGTAGATAGGAAAAAGATAACATAACACATGTTTATTTAATAAAGATATTGCTGGCACACATGCGCCCGGCAGGTAGGGAATATTCTAGTTCTAGGTTAGATTTAAGATTATTGTAGTTAGCTCTTAAGGTTTTTAATTTTAATAAAATAATCAGTGTCTTACAAACATTCGAGGTACGCGTTTTATTTCTATTTCCAAAGTAATTCCGCGTACATTTGGTCCTTCGAACCGGATCTAGTGGGAAATACTAGTCCAACAATCGTTCCATCAACAAAACCATTGTGGGTTTTGAGCACAGGTTAAAAAATACTAACGGTTATTATACCTACATAATGAGTGTCACCAAAGATGCTCCGGAATTGCTTGAAAGAAAAGCAAGTGGTAGTAAACCTGTGAAAGAAGCACAAGGGCTACAGTATAACGAAATTCAACTCTTTAAGAAAGAACTACAAGAAAAAATGCAGCAGATGTCCAATAACCAGGAGCAGTTTTTTACCAGATTAATGTTGGCAATAAACTCTGGTGGACATAAACAAAATAATGAGGAAACAGTTTCAAATGTGGGGGAACAATTGCCACAGAAACAAGATGAGACTCAAAAGAAACAGCAAAAGGCTGTAAATGAGCAAGTAAAAGCTCAGAGAGAGCAAGAAAAAGCTCGAGAAAAACTAGAAAAGGCTCAAAACGAGGAAACCGTTTCAAATGTGGGGGAACAATTGCCACAGAAACAGGATGAGACTCGACAGGAACAGCAAAAAGCTGTAAATGAGCAAGCTCAGAAAGAGTTAGAAAAAGCTCAAAACGAGGTATCAGTTTCAAATGTAGGGGATCCATTGCTACAGAAACTTGATGAGACTCAACAAAAGCAGCAAAAGTCTTTAAGTGAGCAAGAAAATGCTCAGAGAAAGTTAGAAATAGCTCAACATGAGGTATCAGTTTCAAATGTAGGGGAACAATTGCTACAGAAACTTGATGAGACTCAACGGATACAGCTAAGGACTGTAATTGAGATAGAAAAAGCTCAAAACGAAGTATCAGATTTAAATGTGGGGGAGCCATTGCCACAGAATCTTGATGTCACTCAACATAAGCAGCAAAAAGCTGTAAGCCAGCCAGCTCAAAGAGAGCAACAAAAGGTTCAATCAGTATTAAAACTGAAGGTTGCGAAAAATATGATCATCATATATCATCAAAAACAAATATTTCATCATGAGCTTACAAAATTTAAAAGGCATGGAATTGTTAACAGAAACAACAAAATCGTTATTTTGTATCCTTTTACGCACAAATATGGTATGCTTCGTGGTCAATTAAAAAATTCAAATTTACCAATATTAGCATCAAGAAAGATCTTCAAGTTTATTCCCCCAGCAGCCCCTCCTTTTCGAGGGATTTGGGAGGCTGGTGTAAAGTCGGTTAAACATCCAACGCCAATATATGACTGTCCGAAGTATACTTCCTTTTCAAATGTTAGTTGCTTCGATAGATGGAAGTTAATCCAGAAATACTTTTGGATCCGATGGAAAGAAAAGTATTTGACAACCCTACAACAACGTCAGAGGCATTCCAAAATCAATTTGAAAGAAGGTGCAGTCGTTATTACCGAAGTTAAAGATGGCCGAGACGGAAATGTAAGAGTAGCAACGTTGAAACTTCAGAACAATAGTGTGCTTTAGCGGTCCATTCATAAAGTATGGCCTCTGATAATATTCGAAGAAGAAGAGATAAGGCAACACCAATGAACTCCGACATTTCAACAACAACACAAGACATCGGCACGCATATTTAACTTTATTTATGTTTGTTATTTTTAATTATTCTGTATTTATGTTAAAGATAAATATTATTAGTAGTAAAATTAGATTTTAATAATCAATTGTCGTTTAGTGCCCGGCAGAATGTTCACATATGAACACGATATTTTATAATCTAGTTTTGGATTTTCCACAAAACTGATTAGTATTGTTTAAATAGGATTGTGTTCTTTTAATTATTTACATATAATGACCAAAATTCCCAAATTGTGATATGTTACTTTTTATTATCATGTTTTCAAGGTTAATACTTAAGGATGTAGATAGGAAAAAGATAACATAACACATGTTTATTTAATAAAGATATTGCTGGCACACATGCGCCCGGCAGGTAGGGAATATTCTAGTTCTAGGTTAGATTTAAGATTATTGTAGTTAGCTCTTAAGGTTTTTAATTTTAATAAAATAATCAGTGTCTTACAAACATTCGAGGTACGTGTTTTATTTCTATTTTTAAAAGTAATTCCGCGTACATTTGGTCCTTCGAACCGGATCCACTGGGAAATTCTAGTCCAACAAGCGTTCCATCGACAAAACCTTTGTGGGTTTTGAGCATAGGAAGCAACTGCAGTAGCTTTGCTTAAATAAGAGCAAAAGTTGCTGGCAAATGAAATTAAGAGACTGGACAAAAGAGCCAACATTGTGAACTAAAAAGATCCTAGAAGAAAAATAAAATCCTTTTCATTGTAATATGGAGGAAATGTTGCAGCAGATGTCCGATGAATACGATGAAAGAATACTCCAATTTTCCAATAAATTCGATGCAAAAATGGATCAGTTTTTTAGCAGATTAATGTTGGTAATGAACTCTGGTGGACAAAAACAAAATAATGAGGAAACAGTTTCAAATGTGGGGGAACAATTGCCACAGAAACAGGATGAGACTCAAAAGAAACAGCAAAAGGCTGTAAATGAGCAAGTAAAAGCTCAGAGGGAGCAAGAAAAAGCTCGAGAAAAACTAGAAAAGGCTCAAAACGAGGAAACCGTTTCAAATGTGGGGGAACAATTGCCACAGAAACAGGATGAGACTCAAAGGAAACAGCAAAAGGCTGTAAATGAGCAAGTAAAAGCTCAGAGAGAGCAAGAAAAAGCTCGAGAAAAACAAGAAAAGGCTCAAAACGAGGAAACCGTTTCAAATGTGGGGGAACAATTGCCACAGAAACAGGATGAGACTCAACTTGAACAGCAAAAAGCTGTAAATGAGCAAGCTCAGAAAGAGTTAGAAAAAGCTCAAAACGAGGTATCAGTTTCAAATGTAGGGGATCCATTGCTACAGAAACTTGATGAGACTCAACAAAAGCAGCAAAAGTCTTCAAGTGAGCAAGAAAATGCTCAGAGAAAGTTAGAAATAGCTCAACATGAGGTATCAGTTTCAAATGTAGGGGAACAATTGCTACAGAAACTTGATGAGACTCAACGGATACAGCTAAGGACTGTAATTGAGATAGAAAAAGCTCAAAACGAAGTATCAGATTTAAATGTGGGGGAGCCATTGCCACAGAATCTTGATGTCACTCAACATAAGCAGCAAAAAGCTGTAAGCCAGCCAGCTCAAAGAGAGCAACAAAAGGTTCAATCAGTATTAAAACTGAAGGTTGCGAAAAATATGATCATCATATATCATCAAAAACAAATATTTCATCATGAGCTTACAAAATTTAAAAGGCATGGAATTGTTAACAAAAACAACAAAATCGTTATTTTGTATCCTTTTACGCACAAATATGGTATGCTTCGTGGTCAATTAAAAAATTCAAATTTACCAATATTAGCATCAAGAAAGATCTTCAAGTTTATTCCCCCAGCAGCCCCTCCTTTTCGAGGGATTTGGGAGGCTGGTGTAAAGTCGGTTAAACATCCAACGCCAATATATGACTGTCCGAAGTATACTTCCTTTTCAAATGTTAGTTGCTTCGATAGATGGAAGTTAATCCAGAAATACTTTTGGATCCGATGGAAAGAAAAGTATTTGACAACCCTACAACAACGTCAGAGGCATTCCAAAATCAATTTGAAAGAAGGTGCAGTCGTTATTACCGAAGTTAAAGATGGCCGAGACGGAAATGTAAGAGTAGCAACGTTGAAACTTCAGAACAATAGTGTGCTTTAGCGGTCCATTCATAAAGTATGGCCTCTGATAATATTCGAAGAAGAAGAGATAAGGCAACACCAATGAACTCCGACATTTCAACAACAACACAAGACATCGGCACGCATATTTAACTTTATTTATGTTTGTTATTTTTAATTATTCTGTATTTATGTTAAAGATAAATATTATTAGTAGTAAAATTAGATTTTAATAATCAATTGTCGTTTAGTGCCCGGCAGAATGTTCACATATGAACACGATATTTTATAATCTAGTTTTGGATTTTCCACAAAACTGATTAGTATTGTTTAAATAGGATTTTGTTCTTTTAATTATTTACATATAATGACCAAAATTCCCAAATTGTGATATGTTACTTTTTATTATCATGTTTTCAAGGTTAATACTTAAGGATGTAGATAGGAAAAAGATAACATAACACATGTTTATTTAATAAAGATATTGCTGGCACACATGCGCCCGGCAGGTAGGGAATATTCTAGTTCTAGGTTAGATTTAAGATTATTGTAGTTAGCTCTTAAGGTTTTTAATTTTAATAAAATAATCAGTGTCTTACAAACATTCGTAGTACGTGTATTATTTAATAGTAATTCCGCGTACATAGTGTAATTGGAAAATTCCTTAGACGATGGACAATTCAATCCTGAAAATTACCAACATTTTTGATAGCAGACACTTTATGAGTATTTAATAGGAGAATATCCTTATTAGAGATGACAGCGTGAGTGAATTTTGACTCACACGCTAACACTCACGAACTAATACCGTTTTGTCTGCTCACGTTCACGCTCACGATTTAAAATTTTTTTGTCTGCTTACGTTCACGCACGCTCATGTAAGTAACATAAATTTCTACCAAGTTCATTAAATACTGGTTACTCATCACTAGGGATGAGATTTCCATGCAAATGCATGTTTTTTGTCGATAGTCTAAAAACGATATCGACAAATTATCTTTCCGAATCAAGAAATTTATTAAAATGGCGTCGATTTGTTTTTGCATATTTTGGCGAAAATGCATATTTTTGCATATTTTGGTTTTAAATGCGTTTTTCGGCATTTTTGCAACTTTTAAGTGCATAGTTTTGCATATTTTGGCATAAATTAACAAAAACCCCAATTAAAAATTTATCAGCTTTACCACAAGAAAATAAAATAAATTTAAAATGAGCTTTTAATTTTATTTCCATACAAATTGTTTTTGTTTTTAAAATCGACTTTCAAAAAATGTATTGAACATTTGAAATTTAAAATAAAACTTTTGTTAAAATAGACTTTTTGTTTTCTTGTGGTAAGGGCCTATTTGTTACAAAAACTATTTTAAATTTTAATAATTTATTTTCAAAATAATTTTTTTTTTTTCCTTTTTATTTTTATATAGATTGTCTAAATTTCTAAAAAAGTCTTGCTTATATAAAGTTTTAAATGTTATTATTTAAACCTGTCGTTATTTTTTGATTTTAAGGAAGTTTTTCCTATGAAAACAAGATTTTTGTTGCACACTTTTTTTTCTATTAGACTTAAAACAGTATAAACCAAATATCTTTTCAAATCAAAGAATTTGCTTTAAAATGGCATCGATTCGTTAGTGCATATTTTTTGCATATTTTGCTAATAATGCATATTTTTGCATATTTTGGTAGTATTTTGCTATAAATGCATATTTTTAGGTCATATTTTGTATAAAATTTTAGTTTTAATCTTATTTTTTTTATTATTTTTTACTTTTTTAATTCTGTTTTATATATTGTTGGACTTTATATTTTATAACTGAAGTTTTTTTATTTATTTCGGTTTGAGTCCATAATAATTATTTCTGAGAAATAATTATTTTTGTTGTACAATGAGAAAATCTGAAAAAATTAATTGACAACACAGGCTAAGTGGAGATGTCGACAGCTTTCGGCACCTTAATGTACGTTTAAATAGCTGATCTTAATCTTACACACCTACAGTGACAATCGAAGAGTGCTGACGAAGGAAGGGTGGCTTCTTCCGAAAGCTGTCGACATCTCCACTTAGCCTGTGTTGTCAATTAATTTTTTCAGATTTTCTCATTGTACAACAAAAATAATTATTTCTCAGAAATAATTAATATGGACTCAAACCGAAATAAATAAAAAAATTTCAGGTATTTTTTACTTTTTTTTAGTGGATATCATTAATTTTCCTCTTGGGTAAGTCTGACAATTTTTTTTTGACGTCAAATACATGTCTGGGCAAATTATGTTTTTTGTTTTTGTTAAAAAGCTAAAAAAGTTAAAATTATAACAACATTTTATTTTTGTTTGATTTTTTTTTAAATGTAAAAATGCACTACTTTTTTTAATTTTTAGTGCATATTTTTGTAGTTTTAAGTGCATATTTCAAGATTTTTAGCTCATATTTTAGGCGTCTAAAACATAGTTTTTTAGTGCATGTGAAATTAATTAATGATTAGTATTAAACATTGATTAGCTGTTGATTAGTTACCAACCCATTGAGCTTCTTGTTTTCAAAAAAGTTGGACATTTTCAGTAATAATGAGAGAATATTCTAATAAAAAAAGTACCCAGTCAGAAAAATCGGAACGGGCCAAGGTTGGCAAAGCGTTGGTGCCAGTACTACCAACGTTGGCCAAAAACACGGTTTGGAAATAATACTGTACAGTGGCATTGTTGGATTGATAACGCCAAATGGGGCTCGGGCCAGTTATTTATCTGGTGTTGGCAGACTGTTGGCAAAGCAAAAAATGCTGTACATTGTCAGTATCGATTTACTAGTCCCAGGACAATAAAATTTGTATCAGAAGTTAATATTTTAACTAATGAAGGTACACAAAAAAATTAGAAACAAAAAAATTTTAAATTTAAATATTTTTTTTATTTATATTAATAAAGGTGTCGAGATCCACGGAAAACAATTTACATTTAAAATATTAGCTTTTTGCTATGACAACTTCTCGATATTCCTAAATTTGACTTAATAAAGTTCGTCGCTTTGGACGAAATGCATATGTTGTTCCTTGGAATTGGAAAAACGTTACTTCAGAAACTTATATTTCCGAAAAAAAAGGGTAGCAATTATGCAACAATTTTTTTTTTTTAAATATCTAAAGATATTACAGCTGAGTTCGAAAAAAAAACGTTTTATTTAATGGATACAGGAAATTAGAAATGTGTTGAAATCAAAGACCCAAACTGTTTTGAGATTTATTGAAAAAACTCAAATTTATCTGTTCAAAAATATCTTTTTTTTAAATAAAAATTTAAAATAACAGCTTTAAATAATTTATATAAGGGGCCCCTGTAGGCTAGTTGGTAGCGTGCTAGCCTATGAAACAGGGGGTCGTGGGTTCGATTCCCACCAAAACCCTTGGTCGTTTTCGCTATAACGAGACGACGGTCATTGTTACCAGTTCTCGGTTAGGTTAAAATTATTTAAAATGAGTTGTAAATAAAAATTGGAAAAATAAATAAAAACTGATCATTGGATCAAATTATTATTATTATTAATTTATATAAATATCTGTTCAAAATAACAGAAATAAAAAAAACTTTTATTTTTTACAACTGTTATCAAACACTCTTTGAGTCTTAAACAATTTGATTTATTTACGTAAAACTAAAATAAACGCATGAAAAAGAATCCTATTGATAAATAATACTTCAATTATTGATTTAAAGATTAACGTTCAAATTCAAAAATAATTTAAGTGTTTAATAACAGGTATTAATTGAATTTCCATACAAAATTTGTTTTATATAAACCTATTAGAAGTCTCTTGCAACTTTTATGAATTTAAAGGTAAAACTTTGATTTGATTAAAAATAACTGTTATAACATTTATTTACTTCAATAAATATAAAATAATAGTTATTTTAGATTTTTTGAACAAAAAGTTTTTAATAGCTGTATTTTATACTGTTATTGATAAAAGTCAAAAAATGAAAGTTATTGCAAATTTTAACACGGGACATCTCAAGAAGTCGTTTCATATATAAAATACTTAGGGTGGACAACATTCGTTTACTGATTTTTTTAAAACAAAATTACACACATAACTGTTATATTTGGTCTCTTGTAGAAATATAATCAGTACATACATTTTTTACTTCTTTATACAGCTTGTCGAATTTTGTCATCTAGCAAATTAGCTACATTAAAAGCTGATTATGCTAAGCGGTTATTAAAGAAATTTGTTGAACTTATGCCATATTTTTATGGACCAAAATCACATACAATGAATATTCACAACCTCATTCATATCGCAGATGACATAGTTAATGTAGGAGCGCCACTATCTCAATTTTCAGCGTTTTATTTTGAAAATAGCCTTGGTTTTATAAAGAGTATTATAAATTCTCCAACCAACCCCATCGGAGAATTTCAAAGAAAACTCCATATTTTTCACCCAAACAATTCAAATTTTAGAAACCTTGAAATTATGAGTTACTATTAGCTTTGTTATTATCCAAGGCAATACAATTTCTACACTTCGTCTACAGTTTCTGACTGGGTAGTGTAAACAATAGTACTTTTTATGTTAATTCATAATGGGGAACATGGAAAGGCCTCGAATTAGAACAAACTCTTTTCATTGCACAATAAAAAGTCGAATAAATAACTAATTTTTATTATTTAAAAAAAAAAATAATCAAACTTAAAATTTGGAAAATTTTAAATACATACAATTTGAAACGGTGTAAACAAATTAAAAAAAAAAAAAAAACTGGAGGAGGCACCTTAGGATTCCTTTCTTGTTAGACGCTCAAAAAACTCTGGAAATATTAGAAAAACAGAAAAAAAAAAAAAAAAATTTTAAAAAAATAATGTAAGAGACATAAAAGTTGAAAGAAAGTAAGTATAAAGTGAGATTGAGATTGCTAGAAATAGAATTGTTGTGTCAAAATTTATTCTGTAGAAACTATAAATATTCACATATATAAAAAACAGTTTTCATTAACAAGACAAACCGACATTTAAAATCCTACTGATGAAAACACTAACTGGGGGTTTGAAACCGTTATAGGAAATACCAGAAATGTCTATAATTTTTAGAAATTTAATTTTTCTTCTGCATTTTTTCAACTTGCACCCTTATAAAAAACTAAAATTAATTAAAAACTGGACATTTCAGAAATTATTTTAAAAATCTGTAAAGCTCTGGAAAATTGCAAATAAAAGCTTTGATAAAGCTGCGGAAAATTAAGGTGAAAAATTGTGGTGGGTACTATTCATTCGGTTTGGTCTAGTAAAAAAATTGATTCGATAAGGTGTTTTTTTATTTTTTTATTTTATATTTAAATGTAATTTAATATTTTTTTTTAAATACTTACATAATAAATTTAAACTCATTTAAGTCAATTATATTTTAGCCTTCATGTTTTCGTAAAATTCACGAGAAAACAAAATTTAAAACATTTTGAAAACGTTTCTACCACAAAACTTTACATTTCCTAGTCGTTTGTGTAACACTTGTGAGGTTTTCTACTACTATACTGTTTTGTATGTTTGCAATAGTGGTATAATAATAAACGCATGCACGTAGTTTCAGTCGCAATTACCGCAATCAACTTTGCCTTTGAAGGCTATCATTGTGACTTCATCAACGTTGGTTTTTAGGTTTGAATTACTGAATGGTTGGTTGAGTAGATGATACATATCTCTCTCTCTTCTACCATCATCAAATAAACTGTGCAAAAAAAAAAAGAAAACCAGAAGACGATGATGAATTCACTGAAATACACTGAGAAATTCTCAGCATGTAGTTGAACAAGTATCAAATAACCCAACAAACATTTTTATTTTAAATAAAAAACACTTATTGTTAGAGTGTTTCTATGACTCGAATCTTGCGATTGACATTGTAAATATTATAAAAAAATTTAAAATAAGTTTAAGGTACAATTTTATAAAAAATATGAGCCAAAATATGCTTTTATGACAGAATAACGAATCGGTGCCATTTTAAAGCAAATTCTTTGATTCGCAAAGAGGTATGCATTTATGGCAGAACAATAGCAGAATATGCAAAATATGAATTTTCAGCAAAATATGCAAAAACATTCACTCACAAATCGACGCCATTTTACAGCATATTCTTGGATTTGCAAATATATTTGGTTTATGCTGTTCTAAGACAAACGGGGGAAAACATGCATTTGCATGAAAGCCCTTTCCTTGTGTATAACATATTGGCACTCACTTAGACCGCTAAATAGTTTATCATTCCCTTATCATGCATCATCAGCAAGTTTCGATTGTCACAATTTATAACTTCTTAAATTTGTTTCCTGGTACATTTAATATTGTTGCTTTGCGTTATTGTTAAAATGAAACAGAAGTACAAAAGTATCAAATTGATGAAATCACAATCAATATCACAATTTCTCACAAACAAACTATGAAATGATAGTAACAAATCTTGATATCTGGGTCTATAATTTAATGGAACATTGAGATGGTGTTTGTTAAAGTAAAAAGGAAAACGTTTGTATGTGTTAAATTTTCTTTAGTGTTTTTTTTTTTTTGAAGGCTAAACCTTTTTAAATATCTCCAGAGAAAATACCTTTTTGCAAAATAACTGTTATACTTTAGTTTATAAAATGATAGAGTATTTTGTTGAAGAATTATACACAGGGGATGTACTTAAAAAACAGAATTTGCCAAAACTGATGATTGAAATTAAAAAAAAAATATACTACATACACTGCAAACAAAAAATATATATTGATTTTTTCTTAAAAAAAAATATTCGTGATCCGGGAAAAACATCACCGTTAGATAAAAATTAAATATCCTTATTATTTTTTTAAAAAATAAAAATGGTTTTATTCGACCTTTAAAATATTATCTTTTGAAGAGGTTTTTTTCTAGCTCGAGGTCATTATTTCCTTTACTAATTAAAACTATGATATTCTCATAGAATAATTTTGAAGAAAATTATTTTTCTGTTTTAAATTTATTTATGTTGGTAATTTTTTGCAAGATTTAAACGAACGACACGTGTTTCGGGATTTGCCAGATCACATTGTCATGATTATTTAGCAAAATTTAAAACCGCATACTACAAGTAGCAAAGGGTTTTTAATGACAATCGTTAATGATCAAACTAAAATATTAATACATATTCGACTCTACTCCCATTGGGAATTAGAAGATGAAAATTGTACCATCGCACTATAGGAAATTTTACCCATTTTTTGGCCAAAAGTCAAAATTAAAATTTTTGCAAATATTATTTTTTTTACATTAATATAAAAAAAAACTTAACAAAGTAAACAATTCTTTCTCAATTTTTCGACAGAATTGATGTACTGTCACTTTATCAGTAGTTTTTCTTGCAATTTCTTACTTAGTTATAAAATAACGATTGAGTGCAGTGAATTTTGTGATAGCTTTTAACAAAAGTTTTTATATTAAGAATTTATAGTTTTTAAAAACTAAAAAATGGAAAATAATGTCGAAGGTGAGTACTTTAATGACAAATAGTGAAATGTTGGTGAACTCATCTATTAAATCGATTTAATTGGAAAAATTGAAGTGACCTTAAGATGAACTTATTGAAGTATGAATTGGAATTTTATTTTGACTTTAAAAAAAATGATAGCATATGTTAGCTATAAAACCATAAACGTTTTCTAGGACAATCAATTACCTTCCGAATTTAATAAATTTCAAGGTCGGATATGTGCAAACTTTTTTTAAAAACGCATTTTTCCAGGTGACTACTGAGTGCCAAATTCAGAGTTATTTAATACATGGCGAAAGAAATAAAACAAAGGTGGATAAGGAGCCGCTATTTCTGGCCATTTCTTTTCATACATTGCTGAGAGTGATTGTTTCGAAAACTTTAAACAATATATAAAGGAGGAATTAAGAATATTTTGTTCAAATATAAATATGAAAAGGATTAAAAGTTGTAGGAGTTTGAAAGTTTTTGAAAGACAGCATGCTGTTTGGCTTAAAGGCAATACTTGGCTAAGGAAACTTAAAACACAGCCTGCCTCCACTAAATCGAAACCTGGGCGACCGCAATTAACTTTTTTGTCAAAATCTGCGAGAACAAAAATACGAGTTACAGCAGAAATCTCTAAACATCTAAATATGGAAGTTGAGCCCCTAGCTCTTGCTTCATCTACGGCTGCCAGTAGTGGAATTTTGAAATGTAGTTGACGACTTGGAACTCAAAAATCTAATTTTTGAATAAAATCCTTATTAAAAAGTAACTTTGTTTGACACTTCTTAAACAAAACAATTTAGAAAACGAGATAATCTATCAAGGATCTAAAAAATCTAAGATGCGGAAACTTATAACCCGGGAACCCTGTTTGGAACTAATTAATAGTTAATTTTTTAGGTAACTTTACTAATTTTTTTTTGAGTGTATAAAAAATTTTAAGAGTCACTTCCTCCCTCTAAAAAGTCTTCCAATAGTAAAATTTAAAAAAATCATTTAAATCGGTCTAGCCGTTTGGCTGTAAATAATTTTGGCCAAAAAAAGGGTAAAATTTCCTATAGTGCATCGTAGTAAGATTACGATTATCAACTGACCTTTTGAGCAGGATTTGATAAAAAATTCGGACATGCATTTTGGTCGAAAAACTTAATTTTTCTAATTTTGACCGCTGGTTGTCAAATAAAAAAATTCATCAATTTCCAACAATCAGCTCTTCATTGGCCATCGTTTGGCAAGTAATCCGACACCGAATTCCAAAGTTTATTGTTTTCGGAAAGCTCTTTCTAAACGAAAATTAAAAAATGATCAATATAAAATCCATGCAAAGTTTTTTTTGAAGTCCTGAATTTTTTAAAAGTCCTGAATTTTTTTTAATTTGTTTTTTTGCATTTTTTAATAAAGAATTTTATTGAAAAATTTTCATAGTTTTCTAATCTCCACAACTACTAAACCGATTTAAAAATTTTTTTCGCCAATACATGCTTAGAATGGTCCTTCATAGTGGACATAGCTGGGTTTCGTCGACCACGCCTATTTCTACACCCACTTTTGGCGAAAAAAACTTTAAATTTAAATATCTATTAAACAACTCATCCGATTTCAACAATGTTTTCAACAATATTTAGAGTGTTCCTCCAGGATGGAAAAAGGTTAGGATTCATCGACAACGCCCACTTACACGCCAACTTTTTGGCAAAAAAAAAAATAAAACTTAAAAATCACCAAAATTTTTATCCGATTTCCAAAATTTTTCATACTTGGTCATTCAGAGTGGAAATATTCTAGACTGTATTGACCGCCCATTTCTACGCCCACCTTTGGCAAGAAAAACGTAAAATTTAAAAATAATAAAACTACTCATCCGATTTAAAAAATGTGATCTCCAATATATATTAAGAATGGTACTTCATGGTGGACATGGGTTAGCTCTCATCGACCACGACCACTTTTGGCCAAAAAACGTAAAATTTCGAAGTATCCGAAACAACTCATTTTAAAAATGTTTTCTTCAATATTAAGAATGGTCCTTCAGGTAAGACATAGGCTACGGTTCATCTACGTAAAATTTGTGAATATACGAAACTTATTATGAGATTTCAAAAATGTTTTCAACAATATTTAGAATTTTCCTACAGGGTGAGTTAGGGTAGGTTTCATTGACCATACCCATTTAAGAGATCACTTTGGTTCAAAAGACGTAAAAATCTCCGAAACTACTCATCTAATTTCAAAAAATTTCCTTTTTGGAAATTCCTATTTTTCTGGGGCAAATACGTGCAAAGTAGTGAACTTTGTAACTTTTTCTATCTCCTGAAAAGTTTGTCATAGTAACTTAAAATGTGGGATCCTCCAGCCCAAAAAATCATTCTGAAAAAGTACCTTCTAAAAATTAAGATTTTAATGGGGTTAAAATTATTTTACTGTGGTAATTTTATTTTTTTTTTAAAGAATGGATCCTACATGGAACGAAATGAATTGGAATTCAGAACAAAATGGAATAAAATGGGGAACAAATGAATAAAAAAGGAAACGAAATGGAATAGAACGGGGAACGAAGTGGAGTGAAACGGGGAATGAAATGGTTTCAATAATTACGATATAAGGTCTCGAAAATTTTCAAGAACATTATTTACCGAAACGAACATGATTCCAAGCAAAACGGGGCTGTTCAAGACTTCAACGATAAAAATTAAATAAAATGAAAATTCTGTTGGGAGAATTTTAGAAATGGAGACTCTAATCCTTATCCTTCTTTAACCCGGTATTTAATATTACCGGAGGCGAAGTTCCGGGCGGGCCTGCTAGTAATTATATAAAATTAAAAAAAAGGTTAAATTTTTCAAAAAGTTGTATAAAATTTTTATAATATATAATTTTATCAAATCAGATATAATTTGATATAATTTTATATAATTATATCCACCAAATCCTGGATATAATTATATATAATATTATCAAATAATATAGAATTTTATATAGTTTTATCCAACATTTTGAAGAATTTAACCTTTTTATATAATTTTATATAATTA
Source organism: Pegoplata infirma (assembly GCA_963921195.1). NCBI lineage: Eukaryota > Metazoa > Arthropoda > Insecta > Diptera > Anthomyiidae > Pegoplata > Pegoplata infirma. The sequence goes on along the minus strand of OY992538.1, from coordinate 241,550,015 downwards.
TATATAATTTGATATAATTTTATAAAATTATATATAACACTACGTGACAGTTTTTTGACCAAATGTATCTGACACCTAATCTTTATGTACAATTGTCCGCTGAATCCGAATATGAAGTCAGAATGGTCAAAAGTAGAACAGTTTTCGAGATATTCGAAAATAAGCGTTTTTTGTGTTTTTAAAAAAGATGATGTCACTTAAATGCAAATATCTTTAAAGCTATTCGCCGATTTATGTATTTCTTTTTTTTTAATGAAAGATAATAAAATTACTAAAATAACCATGGGTCGCTTGTGAAGATTAGCTAAGAAATGACAGAGTTACAGTGGACAAAAGTTCAAACTTCATGAAAAATTTGATGATTTTTTGCAATTTTTCTCTTTTCAAGTTATTGTTTTTAAACCAAACAATTAAAAATTATAATGTTTTATTACATAGGACATTATTTTATTTCAATACGAACATTTTGCGCCCAACAAGACCCAGATTGGTGCAAAAATGACAAAGCTACAGAAGATTTAGTGAATTAATCCACCTTTCATTACTAACATTTAGCTTTGTATATTTACTTGTGTTTTTTTAAAAAAAATCGAAAAGTGGGATAATTCAATTAATCTACTGTAACTTTGTCATTTTTGCACCGATCTGGATCCTATTGGGCACAAAATGTTCGTATTGAAATAAACTAACGTTTTAAGTGATAAAATTTAAAAAAAATTTATTGTTTGGTTTTAAAAAAATAAGTTGAAAAGAGCAAATAACGGTAATTTTCTCGATTTTCTCGTAAATATCTCGAAAACTGTTCTACTTTTGACCATTCTGACTTCATATTCGGATTCAGCGTTCGGATTTACATAAAGATTAGGTGTCAGATTCATTTGGTCACGACTTTGTTGAAAATTTGTGACACAGTGTAATTATATAAAAAACTTTTTTTACTCGGGTATTCAAATTAATTTTCACTCTTTTACGTATAATATACGAAAAATTTTGTTTATTTTATGAAGTTTTTTCTACTTAAGTATATGCGAAATCATATATGTTTTCGTACATTATACGATAGGAGTTCTGTATTTTATGTATTTAAAATAGACTTGATTAAGATACCCTACCCTAGTAAAAAAAGAAAAAAAGTTCATGACTAATTATATCCCAAATATGGCGGATACAATTACTTTCATAATTATCTACGGGTATATTTTATGATCTAGCGGGATAACCTTATATATAATGTTATACGTGAATTGGGTCTATATAATTATATCAGTTGGAGAAAACTGATACGATTAAATATAATTTAAAACCATTATAACTGATCATATATTGCTCCTTATAACGTCATATAAGTTGGATAACATTATATATAATCATATGTACTTTATGTAATGTTATATACAAAAATATGTTCTTTATGTATAGCAGTATATAACCATATATATTTATGTCTTATAGTCTCAATTTATTTTATATTCCCGACTAAAAATAAATATACAGGTCCACATATAATTTGAAATTGAGCCATATGTAATTTAATATGTCCCAACACGTATTTGGGTAAAATAAGATGATGAAATTGGTGGATCAAAATAGCTCAAAATTTGCTATATTAGATAAAATATGATCGTTTTTGATCGGAATATTGGGTTTATCTAATTTGATATAATTGTATATAATTTTATATCAAAAGATAAAATATGTAGAATTTTGCATAAAATATTTTTTTTTATCTCATAATTTTCAAATTTATCCCAAATTTTTTTTCGGGAAATTCAAAAAAAAATTGTGTCCGGGACTTAGAACTTTTACTTCAAAACCCAAAAAAATTACCAAAAATATTTTTTATCCAGGACTTAGAAAATTCTACAAAACTTTTTCAGGACTTGTAAAATTTTTCAAAAATTTGGCTAATTTTTTTTTTTGTTATCATCTTTATTGAAATTCTTAACTCCAAAACGCAAAAATTATTTGTGTCTGGAAATTTTAAAAATTTTCTCGGGACTTAGAAAACTTTTTTCCCCCGATTCGGCACCATATATATATGTCCCAGCAAAAATTGGCATTACTAGTAATGGGTTTTGTAATCCGAAACAGATGTTAATAAGTAGTTACTTATTGAATGAAACACTAATTATTTTAACAAGGGCGTGAGACAAAAATAACTAGTGAAGAGTATGGAGATAAATAAGTAGTTACTGCCTCGGATTACAAATAAGGAGTAAAAACCCATTACCAATAAGAAGTAAAATAATTAGTTAATTAAAACTTTTTAAATTTAACTTGTTTTTACTAAAACTTAATTTTTATTAGGTTTTGAAGTACTTTTTAAGTTAATTGAATTGTAAAGGTTAAAAACTGCAAGTGCAAGAAAATATTATTACTTAGAGGTGCTTTTATAACATATTACTGAGAAGTAGATACTTTTGGGCTTTAAATAATGTTAATGGTAATGCGTACTCATTATAAATAATGTACTTGGTAGTGATTACTTTTCACAACTCATTACCATGTTTTTGCTGGGGTATATCTCATCTTGTATGAGGTCAGACATGAAGTTGTATATCATATATTTATTTATCTAATCTTGTATGAGGTCATTCATGGAGTCATATAAAATATTATATGCAATATCTAATTTAATAAAGCTTTATATATTGTATGTGGAGCAACACATGATTCGATATCCTTTTATATGGCACCATATTAAATTTTGGATGTAAAACTTAATACAAGATACATTTACATATAATTATGTAAAGTACTGTGTATGGCCATATATAAATATATTAAATAATATGTTACCATATCTAAACTTTTTTAGTCGGGTTGTGTCAGTCCGGATCAAATTGATAAAATCAGATAGACCAATTTTACGTATCATAATATATCGTCGAACTATATTCAATAAATGCCAACTCGAAAAAGCTTACTGTTCAGGAGAGCTAAAAAACTAGTTATTTCGCTAATTATTGTAAAAATTAACAACGTACCTTCCATAACATGGTTTAAATATTCTAAATAATTTTTGCATACCCGAGTAAAAATTTTTATAAGGTGCAATATATAATGATATATAACACAATATATGTTTATACGCAATTTAATGGATGTTTTTGCATTAAAAAAGATCAACGTGTATAAAATTTGATTCAATTTCATCCGAGTTTTGACCAGACATTGTCATATTTCAGTGGATCCAATTAGATCTAATTGTATAAAAACATATAAAATCATGGTGTTTTTTTGGTTTGGGTGATATACACCACAGGTCAACGATACATTCACCAAACATATAATTTTCTAAACAAGAAAATTGTTTGGGTACGCTTCGAACCAGATAGGTGATATACGTAACCCTAACAAGAAAATGTTTAGGAACATTTAAAAAGTTTCTTATACTTTGCCTTAAAAACTTAGAAAATTGTTGGTTAATTGGAAACATTTAAAGTTATATATGAAACAGAAGAAGATATATATTATTTTATATTAAATTATACAGAAAAACAAATTTTGTATTGACCCTCATATAATTTCATACAGTTATATCAATCGTACACCTTTTAATCCGAATCATGATTAAATTATATATTACTACATATGACTGCATTAGAAAATATCTCACGGATGTATAATCATCTATAATTTGTTATGTTTGTATCAAATTATATATTGTAATATATGTTTATTTTTACTCGGGTATGCAAAAATTTTCATATTTTGCACTTGTGTGCGTATTTTTCAGAGATGGCATTTATTACTATATCAAAAAACAAATATTTTTTTAGAGTTGGCATATTTTATCGGAAAATTTTTAAAATTTTTTTTTTTTTTTGGTTTTTGTTATCCTTAGTACGGTAATTGCAAAAACTGAACAAAAAATTAAAAATCTTTGCATATTGTTAGCTCTGAAAGCCTTTTAATCTAGAGTTGTCAAATATTCGTCTATTTTAAAAACCGATTTTCGAATACTTCGAAAAACCGGCTTTTAAAAAAATCGGTTTTTCGGTTTTGTAACTAAAAACCGGTTTCGAATAATCGGTTTTTCGGTTTTTTTAAACTATTTTTTTTTGATAAAAAAAGTTAAACAAAAAAAGCAATTTTTACATACTTTAGAATAGAGATGGGCACATGACCTGACTCATGTGCCCATAAGTTACTCAAGTGATTGTGTTAAGTTACTCACGTGATTGTATTACGTTACTCACGTGATTGTGAGTGAGTTTGAGTGGAAAAAAATTTGCGTGAGTCTGCAAGTCTGCAAGATTTTTCCGTATTTCCTTTCGTCCCAATTTTGTAAAATTTGGCTAAACTTTAACTTTTGCTAAACATTTTGTTAGATTTTTTAAATTTTAATATTTAAAAGTTTTTTTTTGTATAAACAAGAGTTTTGTAAGTGAAATGAATGTGAGTGTCAATGAAGCTTGTTGTCTTAAATTTACTCACGTGATTCTGAGTAAGTGTGAATAGAAAAAAATGTGCTCGTGAGTGAGTGTGCGTGATTGGAAAATTCTTGTCATGAGCGTGAATAAGTGTGAGTCAAAAGTCACTCACGATCCCATCTCTACTTCAGAACTAATAATACATATTATTTACGTATGTAACTACATCAAATATAAAATAGATTTTAGTAACATCAATTTTATTAAAAATATAAAGCTATTATTTTTTTTAATAAACAGTATTTTAAAAAAATTTCTGGTTACCAAAAAATTACATTGAATGCAAAATAACGAAAAAATTGAGTATAAGAAAAAAACGATTATTCGAGACCAAAAAATCGGTTTCTCGAATAATTCGAAAACCGGCCTTTTTAAAAAACCGGTTTTAAAAACCGAAAAAAACGATTTTTCGAATACTTCGGAATCGGTCTACTGTTAATCTCAGGGTGGTCAACTTTGGCACTCTGTAACTCACGCTGTATTGCAATAGGGTCACTCCAAACTAGCTATTTTGAAAGCTTATATCATTGACTTTATTTGCCCCATTCATACTTAATGTTTCAATCTGATAAATAGTTTGAAAGTTACATAAATATAAGCAATTTTTTTTTTGCAAACACTATTTACCGATATTTTCAAAATGGCAATATCTCGAGAACCAGTCATTAGATATCAAAATCTTTACAAGATTCGTGTTTAGCATGGCAAATGCAATAAGATATGTGATATATTTTTTTTTAAAAATTTTTTTGAAAAATTTTTGGAAATTTACAATGGGAGTTGGCATTTATTTCCACCAAAAAAATATGTACTTTGAGTTAGCAGAATAACAAAAATGAATGTAAAACGACAACAAATTATTTTTTTGCTCTGAAATTTTTATGGCAGATAGGTATTACATAGGGGAGCTATTTGCCATCGGAAACTCATTTCCGTCAAATTTGAGTTGGCATATTTTGAATATAGGTTCACGATATATAAGACTATCTGTTCAGATCTTGTAGGATAACCGAAGATAATATTTGAAACAATTGTGTCCACCATATTTGGGATCTAATTTGTCACGGCTATACATAACTCTTTTTTACTCGGGTATGCAAAAAAAATTATATTGCAAAGAATGGTATTTTCTGAAAAAAAAAAATTAAAATCCCAAAAATCTTCTAAAATAAGTGTAAAATCCCCAAAATTAAATGAAATCCCCAAATCCCTCCCCACTTATATCTGCCCCCCAAGTCGATGTTGAAATCCCCATTTAAAATAGACTTGATTGAGATATTGCAAAAAAAATTATATTGCAAAGAATTGAATTTTCTAAAAAAAAATTTGGAATCCCCAATAATCTTCTAAAATCTTCTGTAAAATCCCCAAAATTATATGAAATCCCCAAATCAATCCCCACTAATATCTGCCTCCCAAGTTGATGTTGAAATCCCCATTTTGGGGACAAATATATAAGGCTTGCCATCCTGAGTTTTCGTAAATCGAAATGACATCGCCTTTTTACGCAATGAACATTGAAATCGAGAGGTAAATAGATCACATTTTCGTTATAACCCCTACAGGTGATTACTTGATAAAGGAAGTTTTTGCTGGGTGATAACGATTATCGGCAGCATGAAATAACCTCCCAGGAAATAAGTCCCCAAAATGAAAATGAAACAAGTCCCCAAAAATAGGGACTTATTTCATAATGAAATAAACTACCAATTTCAAAAATGAAATAAAGCCCCATCGGAATGCAAAAACACCCCAAAATAAAATGAAATAACACCCCAATTTTGTTGTTTTCTTTCATATGAAATAAATCCCCATTTTGAAAAATGAAATAAGGCCCCAATTTTAAAATCATTAAACGGCTCTCAAAAAAAAACAAATAAAAGAATTTGAAAATATTTTTTTTTTTAATTTTGGTGTTGAAATCATAATTTGTCTTGATGGCTTAAGGCCTAGGCACTTGAGCGCTACTGTAGCGGTGCTGTAGCGTGACGGGCTGTTGTATTTTTCAAGCACTTACTGATTCTGTTTCAACGTGTCATATTAATTTACAAATTTTATTTTAAAAAGTGGTTATTTGTGATTTTTTTTAATTTATATTTACAGAAAAACATTTTTTTTTCGTTTATTTAATACTTATTTGTCGATTCTGCCACACAAATAAAAAAATTTCAACACAAAATAAAAAATAAAATCAGCTGACACGTAAAACGTACGGAAAATCAAAATTTTCTATGTTCGGCCGCTATTTCCTATTTATTTTAATACAAGCTAACGTATCAGCTGACACGTCTCCGAACCGTATTCGCTCAAGTAATTATGCCTTTATCCATGCAAAGTACGCATTTGTGTGCGTTGTTTATAGTTAAGGAATTTGTAGTTTTTTGTAGAACAAAATTTATTTGGAAGATTAACCCCCAGTTTCTGTAACACGAACGTCATTCGTTCGTGACGAATTTGTTTGTATTTTGTTATTGTAACAAAAACAAAAAACATGCAAATTCGTCACAGACGAATGGCGTTCGTATTACAGAAACTGGGGGTAAACCTTTTTCAGTTTTTTTTGTTCCATATTTTATCTTAAGATTTATTTACTGTAGAAGAAAAATTTTGGGATTTTTCATGTTTCCGTTGCTGCAATTAACTATTTTTTGGTAACAGTTTTTGCAACGAATGAACGATTTTTTATTATTTTGAGATGTTTACACGGTAGAAGAAACATTTAAATTTTTTTTTTAAGTTTTCGTTGTTCTAATTAATTGTTTATTGGTAACATTATTTTTTGGTAACAACTTTGGCAAAGAACTATTAGTTTTGTTGAAGAAAAATATTGTTTGATTGTAAATCGGTTGGAAATAAAACCGATTTACAATCAAACAATATTTTTCTACAACAAAACTAATAGTTCGTTAACTACAACATATTGTTTCTACTTTACCAATTTGTAACGAACTAAAATAAAATTTTTGCTGCACCAAAACTAGTAATTAGTTCGTTACAAATTGGTGAAGTAAAAAAAAATATAATTTGTTAAAACCTCGAAAAAAAATGTCATACATAGGCCCTTACCACAAAAAAACAAAAAGTCTATTTTAACAAATGTTTTATTTTTAATTTCAAATTATCAAATAAAAAATGTATTTTTTGAAAGTCGATTTTAAAAACAAAAACAATTTGAATGGAAATAAAATTAAAAGCTGATTATAAATATATTTTATTTTTCTATGTTCAATCAAGGAAATTTCTACTAAAAATAATTATAATTTGAACGCATTAAACTACAAATGCTGCGGGTATTATATAATAAGTTTCCCAAGCTATATCAGTCCAGAACCCAAAACCCTAAACAGGGCATAAAAATACTCTCCTTAATACTGATTAGTATCCCTATAATTTTTTTGTCTCTCTGCTTGGGTGTACCACAGCATACCAAAAGTACGCATTCCTTCTATGTTCAGAAATAATTTGAAAATTTATAATCTTCATTTTAGAGAAAATGAAATAAGTCCCCAAAAATAATAATTGGGGTTTATTTCATTTGCATTTTTGGGGACTTATTTCGTTATGAAATAAGTCCCTAAATAAAAAATGAATTAAACCCCCCAAAAAACGAAATAAATCCCCAATTATCGTTGTTGTTTTTTTGTAGAAATATTTGGGGACTTATTTCATTTTCGTTTTGGGGACTTATTTCCTGGGAGGTTATTTCATGCTGCCCGATTTTCTTACTTTTTTTCTGTTTCAGAGAGCATAAGACAAACACGCAAACTCACGAAACTAAAATTACTAATGCACTCTCACCCACGAAACTATTTTTTATAATCACGTGCACTCACGATCACGTGTTTAAAAATAAATTTCACTCACGTGAATCACGCGTCCCTTGCCTTTTACATTTTTAAGACCACAAATAAAAAAAAATTTTGTCAAATCTCTATGTTTTTGTTTGCTATTTTCGGCACAAAATTTAAAGTTTAGTTAAATTTAATTTTTTTTTGTTTTTTCGGGAGGAAAAATTTTCAAAAATCCACCGTGATTATTCGATGTGGAATTTTATTAGCTATAAAAAAGGAAAAACTGAAATCCGTTTAGAATTGCTACCTCAATGCGCCCCCACACCTTCTCTAACATGGTATTTATTTAATTGACATCTCATATACAAATTTTTAAAATGATATGATTCTTCAAAAACACAATTAACATACCTAAATAAATCCTGCCAAAAATTTTCATATTTTCTTTAGATGCAATTTCAATAATGAGATCATTCCAGAAATGTGAAAATTCTTAATCGAAAATAAATTTGAATTAATTTCCAAATATGAGTTGAGTTTTCATAGCTTTAAGCCAATAAAATAGATTTTTGTCTTAATTTGTTTTCTTTCACTTCGCATTCAATAATTTTCCTACAAATGTGATAAATTTTACAATTTATTAATCTCTCTCTCCCTCCTCTCTACCATATTCATAATGACCATAATAACACAAGTGAAATTGTAACAAATGGTATTTTATATTTTTTTTGTTTGTTTATTTGTAAGTGTCAACAACATGTAGTTCCAGAGATGTGAAATGCTTTACAAAATAAAAAGCCAAGTAACCAATATCCTTTTTGCCTGGACTCACGATAAATAACAATATTAAGCAATAATGACATTCACTATAGTGATGATAATAAATATGAGGATGATGATGATGTCATTATTTTCTTTTTAAGCAAAAAAAAAAAAAAAGTAAAAAGAATGAAATCATATAAATAATAGTAACATCATTCCTTGCATTGATTCATCTCCTCTGTTATGAAGCATGCAATATCGTCTAAAAGATGATATTTTTCAGTTTTTTTCACAAACAACCTTATTGCTTTTAACTGCTACACCAATCTGGCTTATATTCATTCATTCCATAACCAGGTATTCCATATGCTTCATCACTATTATTTATTGCTTTTTATGTAGTTTGGACTACTGGTCATTACCAGTCACAAAATTGAAAATAAACCAAATAGTAGTGACATTGCAGTAATATACATCAGTAGTAAGCGAATAAATATATGACATTTTCTTATTTTTTTTTGTTTGTAAAAAGAGGGTACAATTTAAAAAAAAAAAAAAATTAAAGTCAACTAGATATTGTTGTAAAAGTAACAAATGCTGAATGCACACAAAAAATTATAGTCTAAAAAATTTCAATTAAATCTATTGATCAACAAAATTTAAATAAGTCAATTATTGTTTTAATCAACATTTTTGTTATTTTCTTTAACTATCAAATTACAAATTGTCAACATACCAGATTTTTTTTTGCTTCAATTTATTTGAATACATTAATTCAAAAATATACTTTATACTAGGGTTTTACTTTTTTTTTTTATTGTCGGCAACATATTGGAAAGCAAAAAATATGAATTTATTCATAATTTTTCCATAAGCTTAAAATTCATTTGTAAAATCAATCATTATTTTAATTGACATTAAATAAAAAATTTATCAAATTTTTGATCAAAATCGAGAAAGTGATTAATTAAAAAAAAATCAATTAATCACCTACAATTAAATGATTGATATAACAATTTTCTTCATTGGAGGAGTTTTAATTAAAAAAATAATTGAATCCGCTTTTTTGTTGATTGACTTTCGTTTTCAATTCGTTCTGTGTGTAATTGATACTATTTCACAATGAAAAAATATTTGAAAAAATTATTTAAAAAAAAAAATCTTTAAAACATTGATAAATGAAATTAATTTTGCGAAATTAAAAAAAAAAATCCGCAGAAAAAAAAATTATATTTAGTGTAAAAAAAATACAAAAGCAAAAAAATCTGTGTCTCATGAATTTCTGAATAGGTTGTATTGATAGCCCTTTATGGAGCTAAGAAAATTGCGTTTTGGTTTTTAAATTTTCTCTAAAAATATGGTCCCTGTTACACTATTGGTCACTGTATTCACTTTATTACAAATTTTTGTATTATATTAAATTTAACTAAAAAGTTGTTAATTTTTTTTAATTATTATTTTAAAAAAGTAATAAACGCCTATTTATACTTCAAATCGATTTACACTTTACGATTTACTATAAACAAACTAATTCTACTGCTGGAAATCGAACCCACAACCTCCACACTAATTAGCTAGCCCACTACCAACTAGCCTACTGGGAGGCTATAAAAAAATTATTCAATATTTTTTAGTTATTCAACAATAATTATAACAGTAACAGATTTTTTATGTTTGCAAAATTTAATTTAAAAATCTCTTAAAATGTCTCGTAGTGTAAAATCACTTTACCATAGAAATATGTATAGCAGCAATATGACTGCGTTTTTGCATTGAATATTATAGGATTTATTTTGGGCCAATATTGTTATGCAAAATATACCGCAACATTTATAGAGAGTGAGAAAAATCTACTGTAATGGAGCAGTGTTGGTATTTGAGAATTTTCAATTTGTGCCAAGTTGAAGGCTAAAAAGGGCCAAAATAGGTTGAAAAGGGCCAACAAAATGTTTATTTAAATATTTTTGAATTATTAGTACTTTTTACACACAACTTATAACTTTTTTTATAAATGACAGTTTTGACAGTAAAATCATCTCTGCGGGAAAGGTGACGCGTTGAGGACCGGGCATAGAGTGGTACTTTTGTACAAAAATTACCTGTCAATAGTTAACATCTTGTGATATGTTGTAGGACTTGTCACGAACTGATCTTTCAGATCTCTTGAAACATTTTTACTGGTCTAAGAACTAGTATTCCATGACCAGTTCGCGTTGAATAAGTCATGGCATAGGTTTTTACGATGAATTTTTCCTGTAGGACCAATCAATTTCCCTCAGGGATTTAACAGTTCAAAATCTTAATTTAAAGGAAACAGAAACTTACATTGTTGTAAGGTGGAACAACTGGTAATTTTTTCGTGTTTGTAATACATAATTAAATTTTAGAACGAATGTTTTTATTTTAAATAAATTTTGACAATATTTGGAGAGAATGAAAAAGGGCCAAAACTGTTATTTGTGGTGCCACTGACCATTCAATAGTGCCAAAAATGGCACTATTGTGCCACATTTCCCAACCGTGTAATGGAGCAATAAAATGCAGAGAAAAACGGTATTTAAACAAAAAAAAAAAGTTGATAAATTTATATGAAAAACAATCGACACAAAACAAAATTGCCAAAAATAAACACAACTACATTGGCCAACGAAAAAAAATCAGTAATATACATATTGCCGCAATTGAGCTATTGTGGTTATTATCATTACATTGTTAGTGTGATTTTATTGTGTGTATGGAAATTAGGGTGACGCCTATCAGTGGACAAAAATTAAATTACCGAAATTTAACGACGATTCACACATTGATTATTCTAATCGTTTGCATTTTTACCAGTATCAGGTATACGAATTGTAAATTTTAAATTACGTTTTAACCCTAAAAAAAATCTTGTTCAATTTTCGCGGATTTCTACTACTCCAAACCATAAAATTTTTAAAAAATTCTGAAAATCGGGAAAACTTAAAAAAAATTATAAAAAAAAATTTGGAAAATTGGAAAAATTTTAAGAAATCCATAATTTATGAAGCTTTAATTTTAGCTTTATAGCATCCAAATTTAGTTAATAATAAATGTACTACGAGGGTCGAACTGGAAAATGATAATTTTTATAGACATTTTAAAAAAATATATGCCTGCGAATTTTGTACTCTTGCCCAAAACATTAAATCATGTTTTGCGGAAGATTTGGGTGTACTTGCCAAAGCAAAGCTTTTTTAGAAAAAATAATGTTATATTACTTTGCTATTCCATGCAAAACGAATTGAAATATCTCGGGGATCCTATTAAAAAATCAAAAGAGCTGTATACAGTGAGTGCAAAAAAGTGTTTTTACATTTTGGAGAGTATAAAAGATTCGGCACCAAAGAATACACCACGTGTCGTGGTAGCATAACAGATCAAGGGCTCTGGTGGGAATCGAACACTGTTTCCATTTTACCCTTTTTGAGTTCTTTTATGCTTTTTTGGCCTTCTTTGAAGCAATTTAAAATACTTTTCTTAAAAAAGGCTTGTAGGAAATGAAACATTACTTCTAAGAAGGTCAAATAAGGAAAAGAGAATTCCAGAAAGGGGTAAACTATTCACAAAAAACAGCGTAATTTAAAAATTAATAAAATAGTTAATTTACATTGTGCTTTTAAAATTTGTGTTTTTTTATTTTTTTCGAATTATATAAAGTCTGAAGGGGCCCCGAGATATGCATTGCCTAGGGGCCCCGACATGGCTAATCCGGCCCTGGGCAGGTAAACATTTTTTGTATTCACAAATCACCGTTCCGAATTTTAAAGGAATCGAACCAGTTCTTCTTGTAGCCCTAATAGAAACCACCCTCCCGATATATTCACATAAATTTATAAAATTTGATGAAAATAGAAAACATTTGAGGGGGTTAGAGCACAAGGGGTTCAAGTGCCTTATATTTGATAATGAGAAAAAAGAGGTTAAAGTTAAATTGCAATAAAAAATGTTAGATGCTATCTATAATATTATTTTTTAGTTAATAGAGATCCTGAGATATATTTTAATCTAACAAGTTAAAAAAATACCGTCTTTTACACCCTTTTGCACCCAAAAATTGCATCTGAAGTAAGTAAGTGGCACTTATACCCCTTGTGCTCTAACTTTTTTTATAAATTTCTATTTAGAGCACAAGGGGTTCAAGTGCCTTATATTTAATAATGAGAAAAAAGGGGTTAAAGTAAAATTGCAATAAAAAATGTTAGGTGGTATCAAGTATATTATTTTTAAGGTAATAGAGCTCCTGAGATATATTTTAATCTAAAAAGTTAAAAAAATACCGTCTTTTACACCCTTTTGCACCCAAAAATTGCATCTGAAGTAAGTAAGTCGCACTTATACCCCTTGTGCTCTAACTTTTTTTTATAAATTTGTAAATTCGTAAAATGAAAACAACATTTTATTAAGAAAATCTGTAATGGTTCTTTGTTTAATTTTTTAGTCGTCATAATCAGATTCCATGACATCATTGGGATCATCTTCATCTTCATTAGGGCATCACGTCAAATGTAAACTTTCGAATTTCGTACGTTTTCGACCAAAATTCATCCTCATCTGGCACACAAATTAGGAATTTTTGGGAAAAATATTTAAAAATTCCAAAATAGCAATTTTGGTCCACAGATGCTGATTTACAATCATACAAAATATGTTTAACCAAATTCCTCTTAAAAGTAGCAAAATGTTGAGTATGTGAAAAATATAAAAATAAAAACACGATTTTGGGCCAAAAATGCTCATAAGCATCTGTGGACCAAAATCTCTGATCAATTTTTGTGGACCAAAATCGTGTTGTTATACTTTTTTTAATATTTTTTAGATAATATGCTTTACATTTTACAACTTTTGGGACAAATTTGGATAAGTAAAAAAATTGTGCAGAAAAATCAGCATCTGTGGACCAATATTTTTTTTTTTTAATGTGCTCGATTCGGGAGTACTCTTTCACCATTCACCTACATTTTAAAAATTTGATATCCTTTCGAATTTTAAGATTTTTAAATTTTTCTTGTAATTATTTAAGATATTACTATATTTTAACAAGAAAAAAATGTAAAATCTTGAAATTCAAAAGAATATCAAATTTTTAAAAATTTGGTGAATGGTGAAATAGTACTCCCGAATCGAGCACAATATTTTTCCTACGCATTTAGCAGTTGTACGCAAGAACTCCTAATTTTTGAGCCGGATTTGGTTAAAATATTCGGACATGAATTTTGGTCGAAAAGCGCCATTAAATTGCAATAAAAAATGTTAGATGATATTTAGTATATTATTTTTTAGTTAATAGAGTTCCTGAGATATATTTTTATCTAACAAGTTAAAAAAATACCGTGTTTTACACCCTTTTGCACCCAAAAATTGCATCTGAAGTAAGTAAGTGGCACTTATACCCCTTGTGCTCTTACTTTTTTTTATAAATTTGTAAATACGTAAAAGGAAAACCACATTTTATTAAGAAAATGTGTAATGGTTCTTTGTTTAATTTTTTAGTCGTCATAATCAGATTCCATGACATCATTGGGCTCATCTTCATCTTCATTAGGGCATCCCGTCAAATCTAAACTTTCGAATTTCGTATTATAATACCTGCCGAAAATTATTTAACCAAATCTGGCTCAATATCTCGCTAACGAATAAGAATTTCACATTAATTTCTGGTGCTATGAACTACTGTGAACTTCACCTACTAATTCCATATGTTAACTAAATTTTTTTAAAAAAGTCACTTGAACCCCTTGTGCTCTAACCCCCTCATTTGATTAAAATTTTGTTTGTGTGTGTTTAACGCATACTTTAATTACCCAAAAATCTGATTACAATTGGACCATTTTTGGACTTAGGCCCCATATAAAAATTTCGCCAGATATAACTACACTCAAAATAATTCTACAGTAAAATGTTTAGTAAGTGATTTTGTACCAAAATCTTCTAATACTTAATTTACTAATTTTAGTATCTTCAAAGTACTAAAATTAGTAATTTTTACTGGTTTTCAATCATTTTAGTAAAAAATTTTAGTATTGGTTACCAATTTCTGCACAGGTCCTTTTGGACTAAAATTTAGTTAAATTTTTAGTATATAATACCCACGTTTTTTTTTTGGTATAAAAGCGATTTATTCTCCACAAATATAAGTAATTTCACTCAAATTTGGTATGTGAGTGTTTTCTACACTTAATAAAGATTTGACAAATAATAGACCCAATTGGTCAATGTTTGGACTTGGTACCCATTTTCCGGGAAACACTGGTGTAGGGTATTATATGGTCGGTCTTGACCGACTTTAATTTTCTTACTTGTTTATATATAGGCAATGTTTTGTTTACTTATTTACTTGTCAATATGATTTGTGTTTAAATTTAAAATATCTGTTTGATTTCACCATTTGGTAGAGGGCTTGTTGTGATGTTTGTAATGGGATCACAATATAATTTTTATTTTCAGGGTTTGTCTTGTGTTTGTGATCATGGTTGGGCGGGCATATGTCATTTTCCATCTTGTGACAGTGTTGTTGTAATTTCTTTTTGTCAGTTTTTAGTAATTCTTTGACCGTTTTGTTCCCTAGCACGCAAAATTTAAAGTTTCGTGTGGCTAATTGGTACGGAAGCAGTGTAGCAACGAACCTCCCCTACGATGAGCAATAAGGCCGGTTAAAATGCGTGCACACGCTACCTTCTGCCTCCACATAACATCTACCATAAAAATTAACCCGTTGTATGCTACAAACGGTGAGTTTTAAAAATATTAATACGAATTTTTGACACAATCATAGGCGTAGATAGCCCTGTCTGGGGGGGCTAAGTCCCCCCCCAGAATTTTAATCATTCACAATTTTTTTTTTTTAATAATTTAATGATTTCATTAATTTTTGCAACAATAAATAATAATAATATGTAATGAGTCTTTAGGACTCGTTATGATTATTCAATGAGTCTTAAGGACTCGTAATGATTATTATATAAGATCTAATAGTTTTTCCCATTGAAAAATAGTCTGAATTATTGAAAAAAGTTTTTATATGAATCTGATGTTTTTGTCAGTAATAAAAACTTTACCGAATCTTAGGGTTTTACCTTCAGGAAAACATTTTAACTTCTTTGATTTAAAAAAGTTTCTAAATTCTAAGGGGTTTTTTATAGACAAAAGTTATTGAAAGAAAGAATCTGAGAATTTTGACTAATAATCACTAACTTTTGCAAACATCAGACTTTTTCTTAAAAAAAATCCTTGTAATCTAATGATTTTACTATAGGAAAAACATGAAAAATTTTTCATTCTCAAAACATATCTAGGAGTTCTAAATTTCCGAAAAATCTACAGAATCAAAATTTAAAAAAAAACAAAGAATTTTTAACCGCTTTCGGGGGGCATTCATTTCTAGGACACATAGACGCATGTTAAAGGGAACGCTTCAGGAATAGGTCTATTAAAAAAAAATACCAAAAAATTAAAAAAAAATCTAGGGGGGGCTTTAGCCCCCCCCCCAGAAATGTTGGCTTCCTACGCCAATGGACACAATAGAAAGTGTGACATAAGAAATAGTTCTGCATCGTTAACTTAAAAATCGAGTTTTTTGAGCTATGACGTTATACATGTAAATAAGCGATATGTATAATACATACATATATATAACAGCTTTTGTATGTTTTTGTTTGAAATTGAATAATAGATACAGGAACAGTGTCAATCAAAAATGGATAAACAACTTTAACATGATTTTATCTTTCAGTTTTGCATGTAAAAATGTGCAAATTTACACTAAGAACGCTAAAAAAATTATTTAGTAAACAAAATGTCATAAACTGACAGACATGATTGAAACATTATTTTTAGCCGCTGTTCCAAAAAAAGTAATTAACATAAAAAATGTGAAAATTAAAATTTTGGAATTTTCTTGGTGTTCTAGATTTTACTTCCGATTTTTTTTTCGTTTTGTTTTACATAAATAAAGTTTGGCGAAAGTAAAACGAATACACTTCTTCCTTAATTTTTTTTTAAATTTTAGTTGTTTGATTTCTTCAAATTGATTTCTTCAAATAAAAACGTGAACAACAAAACTAAAAACTTGATTTCATGTGATTCGCAAAAGTTCATGTGAATTGAAAAGTTGTGAAAGACAGAACCAATTCCCTTTATTTACTTTTTTTTGCAAAAAAAAAATTAAAAGAAAAAAAGATATTTGCTGTAAGAGACCAATTTGCTGACAACTGAATCCACAACCAAATTTTTCGCTTGTGGCAAAACTACTTAAGGTCAGACAATAGAATTTCAGCTATAACAAATAACTTCTTGCCTTAAAAAAATGTCTATTACAAATTTCGGTTATTATAAACGATTCACACAGTTACTTTTAAATTCGACTGGCTAAACGAATTTATTTTTGTTCATCATAATTTATCCGCCACTGTACAAGTACAGCCAAAAATTAACGTGATTGTTTTAATGTACATTTATTTTATATTTATTCTTGTACTGAAAATTTTATTTATTTTTTTTTTTAATTTATTTTGTTTATTGATTATCCCATTATCAACTCTGTAATACGCATATTTTTTTTTTTCCATTACCAAGCGAAATTCCAAAAAGAAACCATCGGGACAGGCTAGTGATCATATTTCGAATTAAGGCTTAAAATTTGCAAATTTGGAGAAGAATTTTTAGATTTTATTAAAAAAAATATGAGTTTCGATTTTTTTTTTAAAAAAATCCGTAAAATTGTAATTTCATGTTTTGAAAAAAATTGCAATTTTGAAAAATTGATTACTCAAAACTGACTTGGAATAAAAGTCTGAAAATTAGTGTGCAAGTTGCATTTAATACGTTCTAAAACATATTATAAATGAGCGAAGAGGGTTGTGTCCGAAAATTTGTAATTTGGCATTGAATGCTCCATATATTTTATGGTCCCCAAGACATTTATTTTGATTAGTTACAAACGGAATGGCAAACTTTTTTATACCCTCTACTCCCAATTGTAAGTGTAGGGTATATATTTTTATATATAAATTCATATAAAAATATATAACAAAAACATATAATTTTCCAATTCTTTAGATCATATTATTTTTCGCTCATTATATTAAAGGGCATTTTTTTTTTGAACTGCAGTGAAATTTGATTTTTTTATTTTCAAACCAAAAAAACAATTGCAACACATCGCTTCTAATTAATTTCGAAAAAAACAAGATATGCAGTTGCAATTGGAAAACAGAATTTAATTAAACTTTAATTACTCATTCCAACCAAATATACTAGAACTTCTGGTGAGAATTGAACCCACAACCATAGTAATGTTATGATGTCAGAATTTTATGTAGTAGAATTAGGCGCTGTATTTTAGCCCTCTAACGAACAATAATGTTTTTAGAAAGGTATTACCATTTAGACACAAAAAACATATATCTCGTACCAAAATTAATTAAAAAATATTTTTTTTCATTTAAAAAAAATGGCCGGTTTGAGGGTTAATATAAAGTATTTAAAATTTATTTGCCCCTTTCTCTTTTAGTTTTAATTTTAAATTTCAAGGTTATTTTGTTTTTTTTTCTAAAATAGCAACCGAAAATTATGTTGTTAAGTAGTAGTCCTTTGGTGTTTAAAGCCTCATCAGAAACTTGTGTATAAAACTTTTCTAACACTGTGATTAATAAAGAAAATTATATTATGCTCGTATATGATTGTATTTTAAATATTCCATTTTATGCTGGCAAAGCGAAGCAATTCCCTTAACAATGTATTTTATGTTGTTTATGTAGAACTTGAAAACAATATAACAAATGTTGTAAATATATACAAGGCCTTTTACTTTTTCTTCGGTGACTTTTGTTACTGAAATTGCTGTTGCTGTTGCTGCTGTGGCTGCTACTTGTTTTGTAATATGTGGTATGTAAACTCTTATTCGTCTGCTACGACTGTTGCTGGTACAGCTGAGATGTTTATATTTCTTAGATATTGTTTTATAATGTAGACATACACTGAGATTTTAAAATATGCTCATTTCTTATTATACAAAATTTTTAGAACTTTAGTTATATTAAAAACTTTTAAATCGCAGAAGTTATTGAGTAAGGGCGTTTATTTCATTTTTATTTTCCTGCAATCATAATTCGTAGGTTTACTCTTTTACTTTATATAAAAAACAATAATAACGTTAGCTTATAACTTAAGCCATCAAAATTGTTAGTTCCAAATAATCGGTTCTAGAACGCATCATATTAGCCTGCAACCGAACATTCCAGAATCAATGAGTTTTGTTTGAAATAGTCTCGAAAGAAATTGTTTTTAAGAACAAGTAGCTTTTTTGTATTCAAGGATCTATTGTAATTGGAATATGTTCCAAAAAACTTTCCTGGTATACTATTGATGCATAGTGTATACAAAACACACATAAATATAAGACAAAGAATCCCAACAAACATTTACCTTTGAAATACATTGAATATTATATTGATAGCAAGTTTAAAATTTAAACCTTAGCCTTGAAATCCAGTTGAAAATAACATAGTTCTCAACGTGAAAACAATAGCATTCTCAAAGAAAACGGCATGTTAGTTCTCAAGTAAAATTTTCAAGTTTATTTAGATTTGATATATAGTTTGAGATTTTTTGAATGTATAATGTTTCTCCAATGTACACAAATATTTTTAGCTTGAAAATATGCTTACTATCTAATTGAATTTTAGTGTAGTTTTCAAAGAATTCTAAGCCTTATTTATAATTTTAATTTAACATTATTTTTCAAATGAACCTCAATACTATTTTTTATTAAAAAAACTGTAAATACGAATTTTAATAATATTTACTATTTATTTGCACTAAAAATTGTTAATAAAAAAATTACATCGAATGCCATTTTTGAGGTCGTCTCCTTCCGGTCTTCTTCTTCAGCCGTCTGCTCTTTAAAATTCGAAACCTTTAAAGAAAAGAAAATACGTTATTACATGTATAACTTTTTTTTCATAAACTCATGTGTACTTACTTTTGAAACGTTTATGCAAGTTTTTATACTTATAGCATTCAATTAATTGGCACAAATGCATAAAAATACATAAAATTTATAGATTTTTCTTCTTAATTTTTAAAACAAAATTTTAAGTTTTCTGACAATTTGAAATTCGGAATTGAACAACATTTGAAAACAAAATTATTTCCACCCATAATCAATGTTCGATATTAGGTTTGAGAAACATGGCAAATCAATTTGATGTTTATATTTTTTTGAAAAGAGTTAATAGTATAGGAAAAAACAAATATTTCCAACATGTTTCAAATTTAGTTAAAATGTTTAAATTTTTGTCACTGAAAACAATTTGAAAAACACCCTTGATAATTAGTGCCAGTTTGATTTTTTTTTCAAAGGCTGGAATTGATGTTTGTTGGGATACCTTCGGTATAAGTATGTTTGAGTTTATTGTATGTGTATGTATGTGTTAGCTTTATGGTTTATAAATATGACACTTGGGAATGTTTAAAAATTACTTAAGTTATGTTGAAAATAGGGGAAAAACCTACATGCAACAAAATGTTATTAAGAGGCATTTGATTTTTTTTTTTGATTTTTAGTTCAGAACTCATTTTTAATTGATCAATAATAAATCTTTTACCATTTCATTATAGTCGTTTTTAAAGTGTTCATTAGGGTGGTTCATCAAACAAGATAGACACTCTCATAATTTGTTAAATGTAAACACAAGTAAATAAGTTAAGCTCGACTTGGATGAATCTAAGTCGAACTAAGTAAGCAAACATTTTTTCGACTCACAAGACAATTTTTATGTATTTTTTTTAAGTTATTGTGGGTAAAAATTATGATAATAGTTAATATTTCGAGTAGCGTTATTATAGCTAGAGGTTATTTTTCATTTCTTATTACAACATGATATTCTTATACAATATTACCGTCCGACATTCAATATTAAACATGAACCGGATGATATACGTCTGAAAGTAGAGATCAAATGGAGTAAAACTGCATTTACAGTTTTTCATTTCGTGATCCTGTTTCCTTTTAAAAGGACTTCAAAATTGTACAGGATACATTTTGTAAACAATTATAATGAAAGAGGATCTCCCCTAATTTTTCCATTTTTTTCTTTTGCCATATCAGGATAAAAGGATGAAAATAAAGTAATTTTAAAACTTTATCAAAATATTTTGTTTAAAATTTTGAATGGTATTTAAGGATTCTTCTTTCATTTGCTATCAATAGTGGCATCCAAGGACAAGTGCAAATAATAAAAAAATATTTTATAATATTTAATCCTCTAAAACTTTGAAGTTATTTTCAAAGAAAACAGGATCACGAAAGGAAAATTGTAAATGCAATTTTACTATTATTACTTTTTTTCATTTTTGACGGATGGTGTAATTTAAAAAAAAAAAATGAGTTTTAAATTTATTTTTGCTGGTCAAGACTATTTAGCAAAATATAAAAACCCTATACTATAAGTAGCATAGGAAATTTAAATGACAATCGATATTGTCCAAAACTAAAATATTGTTATAAATTAAACTCTCGACTCATTTAACATTAAGAGAAGAACAATTATATCTTCTCCTAGTTTGACACGATTACACTAGTTTTCAGAGATTTTTACCAACAACATTTTGCATTTATTTTCCATGTAAAATCTAGAGCTGAATCCGAAAATGAAGTTCAAAGTTTCAAAAGTAGAAAATTTTCAACTTATTTAAAAAGTGCATCGACAATAAACGCTACAACTGGTAGGGCGTGATTTCAAGTACCAGCCAGGGCAGGACATTTTTTTTTTTAAATTTTTTATTGTTTTTTATATTTTTTATATAAATTTATTCTATAGTTTTTCATTTTAATATTAATTCAATAATTATAAAAAAAATACAAAGGGAATATTTTTGACATGATGAAATGTATCATCACTTGTTTCTTCAATTTTGATGAAATGTTACATCACATTGAAGAAAAGCTTTATCAATATGATAAAATTTTTCATCAAAATTGATGACAGCAAGTGATGAAACCGTATCATCAGTATGATGAAGCATTTTTCTTTGAGTGTAGTAGGTGGCTGTAGGCCACCTACTCCAAAAAGGCCACCTACTCCAAAAAAGAAAACGAAAATTCGCCCAAAATTTGTTCATACAAATTTGGGTCATATTTCATATGAAAAGTTACCCAACATTTTTGGGCAAATTTTCATAGTTTTCTGGCAAAATTTCGAAATTTAAAATTGGGTGATTTTTCATTACGAAAAATTACCCAAAAATAATATATGTATTAGACCACCCAAAAAATGTATGGGATTTGCAAAAGTATTTTTTTGTTCGCTCCACCGGCAGTTTCTGATAGATTGGCCATAAAAAATAATATCTGTGCAAGAACTGGATCTCTCGGTTGCATACAGGCCAGTCGATTTGAACATTTGACCCTAAAAGTGACCTTAAAGCACTCCAAAGCTTTTAAGAGTCATAACTCTTAAAATATGCGTTTTTCCAAAAAATGCTATATAGGTTTTATTTTGCAGATTAAGAAAGCAAACATTTCCTTCATACAAATTTTTAGCCTAAGTCTAACACATCGTGGTATTTTTAGCGGTTAAAGTAAAAATTTATGTGAAGACTTCATTTAAAACGACCCTCGTTAAAATTTGGACAGAAATTGAAATAGTCGGTGGTCATTATTTTGTAGAGTAAGATATGTACACAGAAAATAATATCGTATATTTTATTTTAATTAAAATTTTAATTGTTTTTTAATTTAATATTAATTAAACTTTTAATTAATATAATTAATTGTTTAATTTTAACTTTATTTTAATTAATATTTTAATTGTTTTCAAACTTAATATTAATTAAGTATTTAATTTATATAATTAAATGTTTAATTACATTTCTAGCTTTACTTACTTTTTTTGTTTTGTTTTCCGTGTGTGTGCGAGTGTGTGTTTTTCTCTTGCATTGTATTACATACAAAAAAAAATACACAAGTATAAAAAGTTTGTTGAAAGTTTTTTTTATTTTTCACATAGGTTTTTGAATTCTCATTTTGTTTATAGTTTTATGTGTATGAATATGAAAGGTTTATAATCAACTTTATAAAATCATCTCACTGACTATGTCTTTACGGCATAAATAAATTTGGTAAAGTTTGAAGAAATATTTTTTTTTAAACTATTTGATTCAAAAAGAATGTTTTTACAAATTATTTTTTTTTAATATAATATTTTTAATTAATTTTTTTAATTTATACAATTAAAATTTTAATTATTTTTTTTTTATATTTTAATTAAATTTTTTAATTTATAGTATTAAGTTTTTAATTAAATAAATATCCATTTATTTTTAATTAACGACATACAAATATTTTTAATTTATTTGCGCATTTTAGTGATTGGTCCGGATTTAATTAATTTTTTAATTAAATCTACGAATTTTTTAATTAAATATTTTTTTTATTTTTTTCTGTGTAGTTTTCATAAACCAGTTACATTCGGAATTTATATGGGTAATTTCATTACAGAAGAGCCCAAAGCTGACTTTGAAGTTTCGATTTTCCAAATGCTGTATACAAATTTATGAAATTACTTTATTTTAAACGACCCTCGTTAAAATTTTAATGGAAACAATCGATTTCTATGATTTTTAAGAGGTAAAAATCTAGATTTCAAACGAGTGTTGAAAAGCACAGGCATTTTTAGCATTAATTTAAAACATGTTAGCAAAATTCAGTATGAAAAATACTTGTCATCTAATTACATTTGAACTTGAAGAATAAAAAATGTTATTACAGTAGAAAATTTCAATGAATTTCATGAATCGGATTGTATTCCTTATTCAAGTGGTCTGCCACACGTTAGATGCCAGGGGAAGTTTTAATAACTTGGCTGATTTTCAACCGATTTTAGTTTTTAGTACCTTATTAGAGAGGCTTTTTACTTCAAATCAAAACTCTGTAACCACCTGAATCAAATTTATCTTGAAATAGCAAAAAAATTGAGAAAACGAAAAAAAAAACATATTTTTCCTTGTAATTCGTTTTTTTTTTAATTCAAGGCCGATGCGGCACGCATTACCCATCAACCTAAATTTTTATGAGACATATTTTTACCCACAAATGAATGTATCTAGGGTAAGTTAAGGTCAATATCTACCAATTTAATTATTTTGGAGCACCATATAAAATATACCAGAGTCTAAAAAAACTGCAATTTTCAAAATTTATAAAAAATAGAACGAATTGTGATCACATCTCAAATTTTGGCTTAAAAATGGTGTAATTTAGAGTAGAATTTTTAGACTTAAAAAAAAAATCCAAGGTTTCAGACCAACAAAACATTGTCCAACTTATTTTAAGATATCTACATTTTTTACCGGTCAAAATCAATTGAAAATTTCCATTTTTTATTTTTTTTTGAAAAAACACCATTTTAAAAAATTGATTACTCAACACCAACTTGGTATAAATGGCTGAATTTGAGTGCAAGTTGCATTTAATAAGTAAATAAAATTAATCGAAAAGGGTCGGGTCTAAAAGTGAGTGATTTGGCCTGGAATTTCCCAAATATTTTCCAAAAAGTACACATCTAACTCTCCAAAATCATGCAAACCGACTGTCTCCATTAAAATTTTAACGAGGGTCGTTTAAAATAAAGTAATTTCACAAATTCGTATACAGCATTTGGAAAATCGAAACTTCAAAGTCAGCTTTGGGCTCTTCTGTAATGAAATTACCCATATAAATTCTAAATGTAATTGGTTTATGAAAACTGCATATCTTACTCTACAAAATAATGGCCACCGACTATTTCAATTTCTGTCCAAATTTTAACGAGGGTCGTTTTAAATGAAGTCTTCACATAAATTTTTACTTTAACCGCTAAAAATACCACGATGTGTTGGACTTAGGCTAAAAATTTGTATGAAGGAAATGTTTGCCTTCTTATTCTGCAAAATAAAACTTATATAGCATTTTTTTTAAAAACGCATATTTTAATAGTTTTGACACTTAAAAGCTTTGTAGTGCTTTTAGGTCACTTTTAGGGTCAAAAGTTCAAATCGACTGGCCTGTATGCAACCGAGAGATCCAGTTCTTGCACAGATATTATTTTTTATGGCCAATCTATCAGAAACTGCCGGTGGAGCGAACAAAAAAATACTTTTGCAAATTTGGGTGGTCTAATATGTATGTATGAAAAATTGCAAAATTTTATTTTGGTTTTATTTATTGTCAAAATCTTAAAATGTCAAAACTGAAATATGTGTGTCACAATAAATCATATTATTATTATTTTTAGAAACAGTAAACGCATATCGTGTTTTTTTTTTATATATTATATGTTTAACTAACCAAGAATTAGCTGAAGCAAAACCGTTCCGTTGTTGCTAACATACAAAGGCTAACATCTCAAAGGCTGGTGGGAATCGAACCCAAAACCTCTTCTCTTACATGCAGATTACCACGCTATTTATTAATCTATCGCAGCGCAGTAGAAAATCAAAAGTAATGAATTTAAAAACAGCATGCAACTCCGCAGGCAAACAATTTTACCAACAAATTAAAAAAAAACAAGTAAGTGTGTTAAATTCGGCTGTGCCGAATCTTTTATACCCTCCAAAATGTAAAAAAAAAAAAATTGTCAGGGGTGTTTGTTATTTTTTTTTGGGGGGGGGGGGGGGGGGGGTGATGGGGGTCAAAAGGGGGATGTTGACAGCACCTTCCCATCCCGATAAATATAACAAATGTTTCATTTATTTAACAATAATACAAAAAACATGTAAAAAAGTGTATTTTTTCAGAGGTTGGTTTAGTTCTTCAAGGGGGAACTTTTTTCCCCCTAGTCCGATTTTGCTCATTTACGAACTTAACCTGCCTATTAACATAAAACATATTTGTGCCAAATGTCGGGAGTCTAGCTCTTTTATTTTGGACTGCATCGTGTTAACTACAGACGGACAGACGGACAGACGGACAGACGGACGGACAGACGGACGGACGGACGGACGGACATCGCTAGAATGTCTTAGAATCGATCACTGATCATAAATATATATACTTTATGGGGTCCTAGACCGATATTTTGATGCGTTACACACGGAATGACAAAGTGAGTATACCCCCATACTGTAGTTGGAGGGTATAAAAAATCGCGCGTTTTTTGTTAAAATTTGTTGGTAAAAATTTTCGCTTGCGGCGCTTTGATCGGAGCTAATTTCAATTTTTTTTTATTTCGTTAAAATTTAAGTTTCACACTTAAAACTTTTACATCAATTACTTATGCATTTTACGGGCTGTATTCTCAAAACAACGATCTAAAAAAAAAAAAAACACGTAACCTATGGTCTTATCTTAAAAGTTTTTGTCTTTGTCTTAAAGTTTTTCTGCTTAGCCGGCCTTCGGCCGGGCTTAGGGATTACAAACTTCATGCCTTAGACCCACCCTCTCCGCAAAAGGAAGCTTTTCTGTGTAGTATGTGTTTTGGAAAAAATGTGTTAGAAATTTTTTTTTTTTTACTTTATTTTGGGCCATTTTTCATTTCTTTTTTGGGCTGTTTTCGTTAATTTTGGCCGAAGTTTCGTATTTTTCTTTTTGGGTAATTTTTCATATTTTTTGGGTGATTTTGCGTTTGGGCGATTTTTCATAAAATTTGTTGGGCGATTTTGCCTACAGCCGTAGTAGGTATATAAGTTTGTCATACCGTTTGTAACACCTCGAAATATCAGTATAGGACCCCATAAAGTATTTAAAGTCATCATCCTCCATCGATTTTAATGCCCTGATTCATTATGTCGTACAAAGTGAGTGACTTTTGTTTTACGTACAAATTTTGTACACTCAAAATATTTTGTAGGCAAAAACAAATGAAAACACACTTAAAACCAGTGAATAAACAATTGAAACCATCCCAGTAATTATTCATTTGTTTTAACAAACATCAACATTTATTTTTTACTGTTGACAAAATTTTCTAAAATAAATAACATTAAACATTAAAAAATTACGTTTTTTTTCATTCTTTTTTACCAACAAATTCGAAAAAAATAACCGACGAAAACATTAAAAATTAATGATAGTTCTGTTATTTTTACCAATCAATTCCAAAAAAATAACCTACGAAAACATTAAAAATTAATGATTTCGTAGGTTATTTTTTACAATTTTCTATTAAAATATTTTTTAAAAATTTTTAATGAAATTTTGGGGAATCGATCCCGCAATCAACTACATTCTGGCCAGACACTCTACCCATCGTGCCAAAGTCACTTGATACAAGCATGTTTTTATATAAATAATTTTTTTAATTTTTTTTCTACAAAAAAATAACCTACTTGTGTAGGTAAAAACTAATGATATCTCATTAAAAAATACCAACAATTTAAAAAATGACTTACACAAATCATTTAAAGTTTAAAGAATAATCAGTAGTTTTTACTTACAGAACAAAAATAAATGACTTTAAAGATTAATGCTGTGTTTTTCAATAAGTGGATTTATTTTCGGATTAATCTTATTTAGTTAAAAATAAATATTTTAACATGCCAAAACAAATTTGGAATATTTTTATCCGTATTGTACGATAAATAGGCAATTATAATCCGAAAAAATAATAAAAAAATTTGGAAAATTAAAAAAGTTATAAATAAATCAAAATTAATCCAATTAAATTTTAGTATTTAATAAGTGCACTTTGGATTAATTTTTATTTATTTATAACTTTTTCAATTTTCCAAATTTTTTTATTGTTTTTTCGGATTATAATTGCATTTTTGTCGTAGATTACAGAAAAAAATATTCCAAATTTGTTTTGGCATGTTAAAATATTTATTTTAAACTAAATAAGATTAATCCGAAAATAAATCCAATTATTGAAAAACACAGCATAAATGTTAATGAAAGTCTTTATTTTTTAGTGTGTTATTTTTGAAACAAATGTTTTTTCTTTTAAAAACGACTAAACGGAAAACTTTTTAAATAAACTACAGACAGTTAATGACATAATTTTTTGAGTGTAGTTACTCACTTTGATCGAGATAGCGAATCGCACAGTAAGACACTCTAGCTATGCCCGTCCGTTTTCTAACTTTCTGAGGCTACTGAGACTTGGCAAATATATTTGTATTTTTTTTCGGTATGCAATTTTAGCGAAATCGCTCCAGTGGTTTTTAACTAAAACCTAGAATTTAATATTGATTTCATGTGCTAAAAAAACCCTTAAATCGGCCTGTACAAATAATTTTTTACTCCAAAAAAATTTACTCTCAAAATTTTTTTTACAAAATTGAATAAAACGTTTTTTTTTTTACGCAAAATAAAATATTTCAAGTGGAAATGTTTAAACAATTTTTACGTTATAAAAACTTCTTTTACTTAGAGAGGGCTTGTGAAGGGTATTTATGGACTCCGTCGAATATAACTTTTTTAATTGTTTTTTTTTTTTTTATTAAATTCCCTTTTTAAAATAAAATGAAACTTTATCCATTATAACGAAATATTAATGTAGTAGTACTTTTTTCCGAACTTCTTCTATATCGTCCTTTTGCATTCCTTTTTGTTGTTTCGGTTTGTTAAACTATAAACTTCTTAGTAATAATACACACATACATAGAAAGTAGTTTGTTAGGCATTAAAGGAATTTGCATTGTGGTTGCAATACATACATTTGTACATATGTAAGTGTACAATATGTAAAAATGTGTTTATGTATAGTGTGTGTGTGAGTGAGTGCGTTTGTGTGCGTGTGTGTAAGTATGTTAACTAAATGGCATTTAGTGTCTTTTGTACACTAATATTTTTGGGCATTATGCCAATGTAAACAAATGACTTAAACGACGATAATGGGGAAGAAGCAGAAGAATTGTTACCAAGTCGTTGTAGTTTGAAACCGAACAAAACCCCACCACCTCCTAAGAAACGCTAGATTTTAACTATGGAAATATTTGTTTGTTACGCATAGCAAATGTTGCCAATAAATTTTTAACCAAAAGTATTTTTTTTTCTTAAAAAAAAAAAATTATGAAATGACTAAAAAAAACTAGCAACCATACAAACAATTGTGAGTTTCGAGCATATGTAACATATTTACCAAATAGAAGATGGATACCCAAGCGCAAAATGTTTGTGATTTTTTCTATATTATTAATGAGGATACAAGAACAAGACGGAGGAGTTATGTTATCTAAAGAAGTTTCTAAAAGAATTTTTTATAACTATTTATTCCACTATCAAAGTAAATAAATCAATTTATTCGTTTGAAATTTTTCCCTAAAAATTTTAAAAATAATTTTCTTATTGAGTTTTAGCGAAATAAGTTTATCCAGTTCTTAATTAAAGAAAAAACTAATTTAATATTCTATGAATAAAAAAAAATTTCATCAAAATCGGCCTAGTAGTTTTTATGAACAACTGCAGCCAATTTTGTCCTTGAAAAAAGCATTCTACAGTTGAATGGCAACCCTGGCAAACTAGTTGAACAAATGTTTAACTAAAATTGTGTTATAAAATTTTAACAATATTACAATAAATTATCTTTCAAATAAAAAAAAAATAGAATTAAAAAACATTGCGTATTTATTTTTTTAGGTGTTTTAAAATTGCTAATATAAAGTCTGTTTTTTTCCTTTTCAAATAAAAAAAAAATAGAATTAAAAAACATTGCGTATTTATTTTTTTTAGGTGTTTTAAAATTGCTAATATAAAGTCTGTTTTTTTCCTTTAAACCCCCCTTTAATGAAAGTTTATTTCAAGCTCTATGAAAGGGCCAAGATCAAATTTTTTGGGATTTTTTTTAATTTCTTGACCGTAGGAAAACCTGCAATTTGAAGAACAAATGCCACTCTAATGATCATATACTAACAGATATGTTTCCATAAATTTACATATATGCCCATTTTTTACCGGGTTTAATTAAAAAATAATTACATTTTAGCATTGTCGGTTATTATTTTGTAGCCTGTTTTGTTCTTTTTGTTTTAAATTCTGCTTAGAGCTATTTTTGTCAAACCAATATTTTTTTGTAAAGCCTATTGTATCAATTGACAAGAACAAAGTTTCAGAACATTTTCCTTAGTTCCAGGAGCAATAAAAATGTATCTCATTATTTTAGACTCACAAATGGGTTATTATCAATACAAACATTTTGAAATTAATTTCACAAAATTGCTTTATGAAAGTTACTATGCAGTAAACATTTTCTAAAAATGCAATTTCAGAATATTTCCCATTTACAAATATTCATCTACAAACATACATTTGTTAAGTAACAATTGTGATCAAAGAAAGGCAATACACTTAAAGAATTTTGTTACAAGAAAATAAATCAGATTCTGGATTACTTTTCCTAAAAAAACGTAGACCGGAAAACTTTCAGATTCCATGGTATTTTAACAACATTCTCTGTGATTTAGTTTTAAAAAATAACAGAATTTTTTCTGTAATTTTACTGATTCTTTTTGCTGAAATTAAAATTTCAAATTATTTTGCAATTTTACAGAAATTATTTGTTGGCATTTTTTTAACACAATTTTTAAGTGTAAATTTTTTATTGCATTTTTGTAAAATTTAAAACAAAAAAAGGAGCAGACTATTGTGCTAATTTTGCAGAAATACTTAGTTATCCTGTTTTAAGAAAAATTTTAAAGTTTTTATTGTTTGAAGAAAAAATGGCAGTTTTTATAAGTTAAAAAAAAAAAAAAACACATGAAGCTCAAAATGTTTTTCAATTTTTTTTTACTTAAAATATCTTTTAGATCTTCAGCTTTTTCTGTCTAGATTTTAGAAAACCGCTTTTGTAAAATCATAAAAATTCTTACATGGCTGCTGTCTTCATAGATTGACTCAGATCAATTGCTTTTTTTTTTTTGAAATATGATTAAAAAATTGGGGAGAAACAATATCAGCTCCTAAACACCAAGCCAGATGACTAGGGGGCATTTTTTTCAATTCCTCGTTTTAGTCCCAATGTTTATGTCATAAATTTTATTTCTAAAAAAAATATTGAATTTGCTTATAATAATGAATTATTTCATAAATACTATGAAACCTTTGTTGTAAATATAATGAAACTTCTCATAAAAGTTCGTCCAATTTCATTAATATTACGAAATATTTATAAAATAAGTGGCAGGATTTTTGGTAAATTGACTTTTTTAAAAAATGGAAAATTTCAGAACGGTTTCTGAAAATTAAAAAAAAAAAATTAATCGATAGCCCACACAAAATTATATAAGAATGTAAATTTTTGAGATTGTGGTGCATTCCGTTTTAATGTGATAAATATTTAATCAAGGCAACTCGCCACAAATTTGACCATTTTTCCAATATTTAACCACGCCTCCTAAGACCAGTTTCTAAAAATTAGAAAAACCAAAAACGCAATTTTCTTAGTTTCATATAGGGCTATCCAAACAACCTATACGGAAATTTACGGGACACATGTTTTTCTGTAGCGGGACATTTGGTGGGGAATGCCTCATATGAAAGGTTTCGTAAATTTTAAATTTATTTATGTTGGTCAATTTTGCAAGACTTAATCGACACGAGTTTCGGAATTTGTCAGATTTCATTGTCAAGATTATTTAGCAAATAAAAAAACCTATACTACAAGTAGCAAAAGGCTTTTTAAGGACAATCGTTAATGATCAAACTAAAATATTAATACATATTCGACTCTACCATTGAGAACTAGAAGAAGACAATTTTACCATCGTAGTAAGAGCAAAATCGTCAAATATACAGAAAAAAATAAAAAAAATATTTAATTAAAAAATTCGTAGATTTAATTAAAAAATTAATTAAATCCGGACCAATCACTAAAATGTGCAAATAAATTAAAAATATTTGTATGTCGTTAATTAAAAATAAATGGATATTTATTTAATTAAAAATTTAATACTATAAATTAAAAAATTTAATTAAAATTAAAAAAAAAAATAATTAAAATTTTAATTGTTTAAATTAAAAAAATTAATTAAAAATATTATATTAAAAAAAAAAATAATTTGTAAAAACATTCTTTTTGAATAAAATAGTTTAAAAAAAAATATTTCTTCAAACTTTACCAAATTTATGTATGCCGGAAAGACATAGTCAGTGAGATGATTTTATAAAGTTGATTATAAACCTTTCATATACATACACATAAAACTATAAACAAAATGAGAATTCAAAAACCTATGTGAAAAAAAAAAAAACTTTCAACAAACTTTTTATACTTATGTATTTTTTTTTGTATGTAATACAATGCAAGAGAAAAACACACACTCGCACACACACGGAAAACAAAATAAGTAAAGCTAGAAATTTAATTAAACATTTAATTATATAAATTAAATACTTAATTAATATTAAATTTGAAAACAATTAAAATATTAATTAAAATAAAGTTAAAAATTTAATTAAACAATTAATTATATTAATTAAAAGTTTAATTAATATTAAATTAAAAAACAATTAAAATTTTAATTAAAATAAAATATACGATATTATTTTCTGTGTAACCAACAAAAAAATATTTTAAACAGATTATATGCTTGTTGTTTTTGCAAAAGTTTGTATTTGCGATTACAATTATAATGAAATGTTTCATAAATATTGACCCTATGAACAAATATGAAACTTTTTCCTTGTTTTTATGAAACTGTTGCATTGGACGAACTTTAATGAATATCTTCGTTATATTTATGACAAAAAAAATAATTTGTAAAAACATTCTTTTTGAATAAAATAGTTTAAAAAAAAATATTTCTTCAAACTTTACCAAATTTATGTATGCCGTAAAGACATAGTCAGTGAGATGATTTTATAAAGTTGATTATAAACCTTTCATATACATACACATAAAACTATAAACAAAATGAGAATTCAAAAACCTATGTGAAAAAAAAAAAAACTTTCAACAAACTTTTTATACTTATGTATTTTTTTTTGTATGTAATACAATGCAAGAGAAAAACACACACTCGCACACACACGGAAAACAAAATAAGTAAAGCTAGAAATTTAATTAAACATTTAATTATATAAATTAAATACTTAATTAATATTAAATTTGAAAACAATTAAAATATTAATTAAAATATAGTTAAAAATTTAATTAAACAATTAATTATATTAATTAAAAGTTTAATTAATATTAAATTAAAAAACAATTAAAATTTTAATTAAAATAAAATATACGATATTATTTTCTGTGTAACCAACAAAAAAATATTTTAAACAGATTATATGCTTGTTGTTTTTGCAAAAGTTTGTATTTGCGATTACAATTATAATGAAATGTTTCATAAATATTGACCCTATGAACAAATATGAAACTTTTTCCTTTTTTTATGAAACTGTTGCATTGGACGAACTTTAATGAATATCTTCGTTATATTTATGACAGTTTTCATACATATACTGAAGCATTTTCTTTGAGTGTAGTTTATATGGATGTATATTAGAGTTAATTTTGAAAATTTGATCTGCTGGTATCATAATTTTTTTGAAGGATTTAGGGGAACTAAAAGAATGGCGGTATTTTTTGGGTGGTTCAACGCATCTGAAAATGTGAATTTTGAGATTATTTTTCTGCAGAGCAAAAACGGCAGATCGATTCTTGAGCCAAAAATAATATAATGGTCATTTCTGAAACTCTTAAAAAAAGTTCCAAAAACCCACCACAGAGGGCGGAAACATAAGGTTTTTCCATTTTCTTTTTAAATTAATTTTTTAAATATGCACACTTAAAAGGCATTTTCAGCTTAACAAAATGGTACCAAATTTTCCGTCAAAAATGGACAAAAACACGGTTTTTGAGAACTTTGACCTCAATTTTCTCGAAAACATGACGTGATAGAAAAATTTGAAAACTAGATTCAGAATCAGCATCGAAATGTTAATCGAAAACAAGTTTTATGATCCCAGAATATCATCCAAAAACATCACAACAAATGCTCTCAATAATGCACAAAAATGCGTTTTTTGTGAACTTTGACCTCAATTATCTCAAAAACCTGACGTTACGGAACATTTTGGAAACAAGATTTGGAATCAGCATTGAGAAGAAAATCGAAAACAAGTGTCCAGACCGCTGACCCATCCAAAAATTTTTCAAATTTCGGCCAGTGTTTTATAATTTTGCCATTAGAAAAAAAAACTTTAAAGCCTTATAACATTTTAATGGGTTTTGATAGAATGGTGCTTTTTGTACCAATTTTCTAAGAAAAAACTGCCTCTTCATCGTGCATGATTAAAAAAATAATTTAAATTTTAAAAAAAAAAAATCGATTTTTGCGCCCCCTGCCGTGGGTTATTGGAACTTTTTTAAGAGTTCAAAAAACTGCCATTGTATTAATTTTTGCTGTAGAATCGACTGGTAAAAACAGATTTGCAATATATTCAGCCGTTTTTTCTCTGCAGAAAATCAGCTCAAAATTCGCGTTTTCAGATGCTTTGAACCACCCCAAGGAGTGAAAATTTTTCCAAAAAAATTCCGCCATCATTTTTAGCTCCCTCCAATCCTTTAAAAAAATGATGATATCCGATAAGCAGATGAAGTGACATAGTCACCAAACGAACTCTAATGTATACAGGGTGATTCAGTCACGACCCGCCGAATTTTACCAGCGTATTCCTTGGCTCATTTCATGAAAATATGTCCATTACGACCATCCCCAAAAAATGCAAGTGTGCGAAATGGCAGCGGTTTGAAAATTTTCGGATTGGTAGTTGGAGGGTAGTAGGGTAAAAATTATAACTTCTGAACCTGTGGTCCGATTTTTTTGTTTTTGGGCTTGTTAGAAAGTTTATTAGGAGACCTTTCAGAATCAATACCAAAAAATTTAAAAAAAAGTGAAATCGTCGAGATACAGAGCTTTTAAAAATAAAATTTGAAAAAAAGACATACAAATTTGCACATAACCTCAATTTATTCAGCCAGATGGCAGGTAACTTATATTATTTTCTCTCTTAAAAGATAGCCCTACGTCTTACCTTTCCAAAATGCCCTAAATGAAGCCCAGAGGTCTTTCTGTTCTTAAGTTATGACCATTTGACTGAAATGCAAATAATTTTTTTTTGGGTTTGGAGGCGAATAACAGCACACATTCATTTGTTTTTGTAAATTAACAAGTTTAAGTTTTTATTTTATTAAAATTTTTGGAAGGCAAATGGTCATAACTTTGGAACGGTAAGACCTCTATGCTTCTTTTACGGCAATTTGGAAAGGTAAGACGTAGGGCTTTCTTTTAAGAGAATAAAATACATAAGTAACCTGCCATCTGGCTGAGCAAATTGAGGTTATGTACAAATTCGTATGTCTTCTTTTTCAAATTTTATTTTTAAAAGCTCTGTATCTGGACGATTTCACTTTATTTTAATTTTTTTGTTATTGCTTCTGAAAGGCCTCCTAATAAACTTTCCAACAAGCCTAAAAACAAAAAAATCGGACCACAGTTTCAGAAGTTATCAATTTTACCCTACTACCCTCCAACCACCAATCCGAAAATTTTCAAACCGCTGCCATTTCGCACACTTGCATTTTTTGGGGATGGTCGTAATGGACATATTTTCAAGAAATGAGCCAAGGAATACGCTGGTAAAATTCGGCGGGTCGTGACTGAATCACCCTGTATACTTACGACCACCAAAATCATGCATAATAACATGATTTTGAGAGAACTTTGTTATAGCATTTCAGCAATATCGGTTCACTGTTCAAAAGTTATGAACGAAAATATAGAAAAAACTCGATATTTACATAACCTAAAAATACAAAATGCTTTAATTCAGCCGCTGGCTGACATATGCGAACAGAATTTGATACTGAATGATGTTTAAGCAAGTAAAAATATATTTTTATACAACATTCGTTTCGGTTTTTTACCAAATCTTTTTTTCGCTGAAATTTTTGTTCTCAAAATTATTTTTTTTTTCAACATTGTGGAGGGTACACAGAAAAAAAAACGAACTGTTATATTGACCCCCATATTTGTGAATACAATTAATTTTTTCATTGAAAGTGCTCCCATACGGAAATTTGTTATATCAACAAACGTTTGTAAATTTTGTTTGTTAAAAAAAAAAAAAAATATTTTTTTTTCAACAAAGAAATTCAACAAGCACAAACACGATTTGTTGATCTGACAAAAGTAAAAATCTTAATTTTTTTTCAACAAAGAATTTTAATAAACACCAACACTTTTTATTTATATGATAAAAGAATTTTGAAACGAAATTACTTGACTGAGTTTGTTGAAAACAAAATCGAAGTTTTGAATTATGGACTAACAGGCTGCCGTTTTTACTAAATGTTTGGTTGATATCATATTTGGTTGATTTACAATTGATGTTTGTTGGTTTAAATTTGACGAGATTTTTTTCTGTGTATTAAAATATTTGACAAGGCCAAAGACTTTTTTAGTTGTTGTATTTTCAATTTTGAAATTATTTTCTATAACGTTTTTTTATTATTTTATTTCAACAATTTTTCCAAAAAAAATATTTTGGAAATAATTTTTTTTGATATATAATTTTTTTACATATTAAACTTTTTTAATTATTTTTTATATTTTTTTTTCAAAAAAATTTTCTGTAACGAATTTTTTTCACCAAATTAAAAAAAAAATATTTTTGAAATAAGTTTTTTTAATATTTCCTTTTCTACATATGTATTTAAAGGCATCAAGTGTTTGACAAGGCCCAACTAAAATATTTACTTGTTATTTTTTGATAATACGGTAAGGGGTATTTAAGGTTCTAAAGTATAACAGATTAAAAATAGAATTCTTACCACATCATTTTTTTTAGTGTAATTTCTATTGGTAGTTGTAATAATGGTTAGTAGTGTGTCTACTTGTATGTATGTACTATACATTTGTACGTAGTTTATATTGGTAACTGTGTTGACAACAATATGTTCACAAACAAACAAAAAAAAACACAATTTTTTTCTTAAACTTTCAACAAGAACTTTTGTCACCGATATGGAAAAAACAAACTAGAAAACAAGAGAAAAACCTCAATGCTTAGAAATAAAATTTCCAGAAAAATACACAGAAAACTTTTTATATCCGTTACAGAAATTTTTTGTTTTTGATTTTTTTCTCTCCACAAAAAAAATGAAAATTTTTGCATATAGAAAAATAAAGGAAATGAAAAACTCAAACATATTAAATTGTTAAAATGCAAAAAAAAAAATTATAATTTTTGGCATACATCAACAACAGCTTAGAAAAATCTAAACTATGTTTGTCAACACAACTAACAACAATAGACCTACAAAAAAATAAAAAATAAATACTTATGCATTTGGTTGAACATTGTGCAATATGTGTCAACCACTTTAAGTATTTTTTTTAAAAATAATAAATATATGCATATGAAAATAAGTTGGGTTAAATATTTAATACAAGTTAAAATATTAAAGCAATTACATAAATATAACTTTACCAGTTGGCTTTATGGAGAAAATTAAACAAAAACAAGTAAAAAAGTTAAATTTGTTAAATTCAAAAACAAGTAAAAAAGTTAAATTACGAAAAAAAAAAAAAAAATTGAAAAAAAAAATCCGCAAAAAATTAAAAAAAAAAAAAATTCCGCGATTTTTTTTTTGTTTTTTGTAAAAAAATTAGTTTGTACTTGTAAAAATTCCATTCTGTGTCCAATTCCAACCAGCAGCCAATTTAAAGCATTTTTTATTTTTAGGTTATGTAGAATATACCAAAATTTTCGAGGTGTTCTAACATTTTAGTTCATAACTTTTGACCGCTGAACCGATTTCGCTCAAATGCAATACCAAACTACTTAGGACAACAACAAGTAAATTTGCTAACTCTCAATCATATATGTTTAATTTTTTGGACGTAATCACCGATTCCACAGACGGATAGACAGACGGACATCGCTAGAATTTCTTAGAATATATTTCGATGAGTTACAATGACAAACTTACGAATGACAAACTTATACCCTCAAAAAAAACCAACTGTAATGTTAGCAAAAAAAGCTTGTAAACCTACCCAGCAAAAAATAAACGAAGTGGTTCAAAAAGAATTAATGGTTTCACTACATACAAAGTAGCGATAGGTGCCGAACTTCATATTTCGTAGGAAGTGCTTTTAAAATTACTTCCAAAAATGCTACAAAATAACAATAAAAACATCATTCACCAGTTCGTTGCTTAATGATTTTGAAGTACCTTTTTCATATGTTCTTAGGAATCAAATCACCACAACATATGAACTTCTTTTTCAACTGAAACAATTAGAATAAGGGTGATACACGAAGTATGCAATTTTTTCTACGTCCAGCTTCAAATAGATTTAGGTTTTGCAAAACTGGTGACAAAATTTGGTAATGATATTTCATTTCTCTTTATTTAGAGCTTAAAAAATCGAAAAGACGAAAATCGATTATTGCTCAATTTTTCAAATTTCATATCTTATATTAAAAAAAGTTGGTCCTAAATTAAATAAATACATTTTCGAACTAAAGCGGATGTTGCTGCATCTCATTATTAAAGATTGTTTAAGCTTTTTAGAAAATTGAGGTATAGGCTTGTGGTCAACACAAACTTGTTAATCAATTCGCCGTGAATTTTTAATTCGAAGTATATACGTTAGATTATCAATGAAATTAAGGGGCCTATTCACTAAAATAGTCATAACTCAATCATAACTCAATTTTTTCCATGTGGTTGTTTTAAACAATCATAAAAAAATTCAAATTTTGGGGCCTATTCACAAAAAAAAGTGATAACTCAATCATAACTCAATTTTTACCATGTGGTTGTTGTAAACAATCATAAAAAACATCAAATTTTGTTTGAAAATTTCAAAAAAATAAAGACCTGCTACCCACATCGTCTCAAAATTGACAAATAATTTTAAATTTTGAGACTTTTTATGATTGTGTTTACAACAAACACAGGGAATATGAAGTTTGAAAATAATAAAATTAATTGTGTTTATATATTGTTGGACTGTATATTTTATAACTGAATTTTTATTTAGTTCGGTTTGAGTCCATATTAATTATTTCTGAGAAATAATAATTGTTGTACAATGAGAAAATCTGAAAAAAATCAAGTGACAACACAGGCTAAGTGGAGATGTCGACAGCTTTCGGAAGATGCCACCCTTCCATCATCAGCACTCCTTCGATTGCCACACACTTAATGTGTGTCAGATTAAAATTAGCCATTTAAATGAAACTTT
Source organism: Pegoplata infirma (assembly GCA_963921195.1). Lineage (NCBI taxonomy): Eukaryota > Metazoa > Arthropoda > Insecta > Diptera > Anthomyiidae > Pegoplata > Pegoplata infirma. Next base: position 241,510,837 of record OY992538.1, on the reverse strand, counting down.
TGAAGAAATTAAGAATTGGAATTACTCCTCTTTGTGTTGAATAACCCCTATTCACCATTAATTCGTGTTGTATTCATTTGGCAGAAACTTAATCCATCTTAACTTTTAACAGAGTTGTATTTTTCCCATTGTTAACCCTTAGTAGGACTTTTCAAATCTTGAAAAATGTCCGTTAGGTTTGAATTTTTTGTTTCATATTTCTAATTCTTAGAAATATTACTAAATTGCAATGTACCTTATGAGTTGTGTATTAATTGTGTTTATATATTGTTGGACTGTATATTTTATAACTGAATTTTTATTTAGTTCGGTTTGAGTCCATATTAATTATTTCTGAGAAATAATAATTGTTGTACAATGAGAAAATCTGAAAAAAATCAAGTGACAACACAGGCTAAGTGGAGATGTCGACAGCTTTCGGAAGATGCCACCCTTCCATCATCAGCACTCCTTCGATTGCCACACACTTAATGTGTGTCAGATTAAAATTAGCCATTTAAATGAAACTTTTGAAGAAATTAAGAATTGGAATTACTCCTCTTTGTGTTGAATAACCCCTATTCACCATTAATTCGTGTTGTATTCATTTGGCAGAAACTTAATCCATCTTAACTTTTAACAGAGTTGTATTTTTCCCATTGTTAACCCTTAGTAGGACTTTTCAAATCTTGAAAAATGTCCGTTAGGTTTGAATTTTTTGTTTCATATTTCTAATTCTTAGAAATATTACTAAATTGCAATGTACCTTATGAGTTGTGTATTAATTGTGTTTATATATTGTTGGACTGTATATTTTATAACTGAATTTTTATTTAGTTCGGTTTGAGTCCATATTAATTATTTCTGAGAAATAATAATTGTTGTACAATGAGAAAATCTGAAAAAAATCAAGTGACAACACAGGCTAAGTGGAGATGTCGACAGCTTTCGGAAGATGCCACCCTTCCATCATCAGCACTCCTTCGATTGCCACACACTTAATGTGTGTCAGATTAAAATTAGCCATTTAAATGAAACTTTTGAAGAAATTAAGAATTGGAATTACTCCTCTTTGTGTTGAATAACCCCTATTCACCATTAATTCGTGTTGTATTCATTTGGCAGAAACTTAATCCATCTTAACTTTTAACAGAGTTGTATTTTTCCCATTGTTAACCCTTAGTAGGACTTTTCAAATCTTGAAAAATGTCCGTTAGGTTTGAATTTTTTGTTTCATATTTCTAATTCTTAGAAATATTACTAAATTGCAATGTACCTTATGAGTTGTGTATTAATTGTGTTTATATATTGTTGGACTGTATATTTTATAACTGAATTTTTATTTAGTTCGGACATCTCCACTTAGCCTGTGTTGTCACTTGATTTTTTTCAGATTTTCTCATTGTACAACAATTATTATTTCTCAGAAATAATTAATATGGACTCAAACCGAACTAAATAAAAATTCAGTTATAAAATATACAGTCCAACAATATATAAACACAATTAATACACAACTCATAAGGTACATTGCAATTTAGTAATATTTCTAAGAATTAGAAATATGAAACAAAAAATTCAAACCTAACGGACATTTTTCAAGATTTGAAAAGTCCTACTAAGGGTTAACAATGGGAAAAATACAACTCTGTTAAAAGTTAAGATGGATTAAGTTTCTGCCAAATGAATACAACACGAATTAATGGTGAATAGGGGTTATTCAACACAAAGAGGAGTAATTCCAATTCTTAATTTCTTCAAAAGTTTCATTTAAATGGCTAATTTTAATCTGACACACATTAAGTGTGTGGCAATCGAAGGAGTGCTGATGATGGAAGGGTGGCATCTTCCGAAAGCTGTCGACATCTCCACTTAGCCTGTGTTGTCACTTGATTTTTTTCAGATTTTCTCATTGTACAACAATTATTATTTCTCAGAAATAATTAATATGGACTCAAACCGAACTAAATAAAAATTCAGTTATAAAATATACAGTCCAACAATATATAAACACAATTAATACACAACTCATAAGGTACATTGCAATTTAGTAATATTTCTAAGAATTAGAAATATGAAACAAAAAATTCAAACCTAACGGACATTTTTCAAGATTTGAAAAGTCCTACTAAGGGTTAACAATGGGAAAAATACAACTCTGTTAAAAGTTAAGATGGATTAAGTTTCTGCCAAATGAATACAACACGAATTAATGGTGAATAGGGGTTATTCAACACAAAGAGGAGTAATTCCAATTCTTAATTTCTTCAAAAGTTTCATTTAAATGGCTAATTTTAATCTGACACACATTAAGTGTGTGGCAATCGAAGGAGTGCTGATGATGGAAGGGTGGCATCTTCCGAAAGCTGTCGACATCTCCACTTAGCCTGTGTTGTCACTTGATTTTTTTCAGATTTTCTCATTGTACAACAATTATTATTTCTCAGAAATAATTAATATGGACTCAAACCGAACTAAATAAAAATTCAGTTATAAAATATACAGTCCAACAATATATAAACACAATTAATACACAACTCATAAGGTACATTGCAATTTAGTAATATTTCTAAGAATTAGAAATATGAAACAAAAAATTCAAACCTAACGGACATTTTTCAAGATTTGAAAAGTCCTACTAAGGGTTAACAATGGGAAAAATACAACTCTGTTAAAAGTTAAGATGGATTAAGTTTCTGCCAAATGAATACAACACGAATTAATGGTGAATAGGGGTTATTCAACACAAAGAGGAGTAATTCCAATTCTTAATTTCTTCAAAAGTTTCATTTAAATGGCTAATTTTAATCTGACACACATTAAGTGTGTGGCAATCGAAGGAGTGCTGATGATGGAAGGGTGGCATCTTCCGAAAGCTGTCGACATCTCCACTTAGCCTGTGTTGTCACTTGATTTTTTTCAGATTTTCTCATTGTACAACAATTATTATTTCTCAGAAATAATTAATATGGACTCAAACCGAACTAAATAAAAATTCAGTTATAAAATATACAGTCCAACAATATATAAACACAATTAATACACAACTCATAAGGTACATTGCAATTTAGTAATATTTCTAAGAATTAGAAATATGAAACAAAAAATTCAAACCTAACGGACATTTTTCAAGATTTGAAAAGTCCTACTAAGGGTTAACAATGGGAAAAATACAACTCTGTTAAAAGTTAAGATGGATTAAGTTTCTGCCAAATGAATACAACACGAATTAATGGTGAATAGGGGTTATTCAACACAAAGAGGAGTAATTCCAATTCTTAATTTCTTCAAAAGTTTCATTTAAATGGCTAATTTTAATCTGACACACATTAAGTGTGTGGCAATCGAAGGAGTGCTGATGATGGAAGGGTGGCATCTTCCGAAAGCTGTCGACATCTCCACTTAGCCTGTGTTGTCACTTGATTTTTTTCAGATTTTCTCATTGTACAACAATTATTATTTCTCAGAAATAATTAATATGGACTCAAACCGAACTAAATAAAAATTCAGTTATAAAATATACAGTCCAACAATATATAAACACAATTAATACACAACTCATAAGGTACATTGCAATTTAGTAATATTTCTAAGAATTAGAAATATGAAACAAAAAATTCAAACCTAACGGACATTTTTCAAGATTTGAAAAGTCCTACTAAGGGTTAACAATGGGAAAAATACAACTCTGTTAAAAGTTAAGATGGATTAAGTTTCTGCCAAATGAATACAACACGAATTAATGGTGAATAGGGGTTATTCAACACAAAGAGGAGTAATTCCAATTCTTAATTTCTTCAAAAGTTTCATTTAAATGGCTAATTTTAATCTGACACACATTAAGTGTGTGGCAATCGAAGGAGTGCTGATGATGGAAGGGTGGCATCTTCCGAAAGCTGTCGACATCTCCACTTAGCCTGTGTTGTCACTTGATTTTTTTCAGATTTTCTCATTGTACAACAATTATTATTTCTCAGAAATAATTAATATGGACTCAAACCGAACTAAATAAAAATTCAGTTATAAAATATACAGTCCAACAATATATAAACACAATTAATACACAACTCATAAGGTACATTGCAATTTAGTAATATTTCTAAGAATTAGAAATATGAAACAAAAAATTCAAACCTAACGGACATTTTTCAAGATTTGAAAAGTCCTACTAAGGGTTAACAATGGGAAAAATACAACTCTGTTAAAAGTTAAGATGGATTAAGTTTCTGCCAAATGAATACAACACGAATTAATGGTGAATAGGGGTTATTCAACACAAAGAGGAGTAATTCCAATTCTTAATTTCTTCAAAAGTTTCATTTAAATGGCTAATTTTAATCTGACACACATTAAGTGTGTGGCAATCGAAGGAGTGCTGATGATGGAAGGGTGGCATCTTCCGAAAGCTGTCGACATCTCCACTTAGCCTGTGTTGTCACTTGATTTTTTTCAGATTTTCTCATTGTACAACAATTATTATTTCTCAGAAATAATTAATATGGACTCAAACCGAACTAAATAAAAATTCAGTTAATAATAAAATTAGTCATAACCAGTCATAACTGTAATAGGCCTGTAATTTTTCTATCACGTAAGGTTTTTAAGATATTCGCGTTTTAATATTGAAATATTTGGGTCTCCTCTGTAACGTATTCTTAAGTTGCTCAAACACAATAGAACTCGATTTAGTAAAAATAAGGCATCTTTATTCCAAATCAGGCATCCAAATTTTTCTATCGCGTACTGTTTTTGAAATATTGGCGTTTGAAAAACTCAAACTCTACTGTTACGCACTTATATTCTTTATAAATCACACTAAAATTTTCAAACGCGAATATCTCAAAAACAGAACATGCTTGAAAATTGTGGTTTCAGTTTTGGAATCAAGAAGTCCATTTTGTATGAAATCAAGTCCTATTTCGTGGAAGCAACGTAAGAATACGTAACAGTGGACCCCTAAAAGTGTTTTTTACTTTTTAACACCGAATATCTCAAAACCGGTACGTGCTAGAAAAATTTGGACGGTAGATTTGGAAGCAGGAGACCAAAATCTATAAGGACCAGTAAGAAATTTCACTGGAAGGTTTTTGCTGTCGAACAGTGTTTTTAGTGTAAATATTACAAAAAAATACTCTTTCAATCAATCTTACAAAAATAAGTGAAAAAAGAACTTCTAATTTAGAAGTTCTAAAACACCAAATAAAAATGACATAATCACACCCAAAATGCCAAGAAATATGTACTTCTAAAGAAGTGATGAAAAAAGTGCTTCCAAAAGGTCAAGTTATATTAACATCCGGATCACTACTTTAGAAGTTGTGATAAAAATGTTAATATATATGTACATAATAAACACTAGTGATATATGTTATACTTAAGTGTCAATCTTTCGTCACTGAAAGGTGGCGAAAATAAGAACATACTTTGTGTGTCACGCCCATATTAAATTCATCAATGTTTCAGTTGAAGAAGAAGTACATCAGGTTCATAAGTTGTGGTGAATTTTGTAGTGAATGGTAAGCTCTTTTTTTGCTGGGTACACACGGTGCCCTGGAGGGGATTTATATAAAATTTTGGTGTTACTCCAATTTTTAGGCGGATTATGTTTTTAGACTATAAAAGAAGGAAAATGAGCCCAAAAAGAAAAAAGTACTAGGCGCTTTTTTTTTGGCGGGCAAAAAAAAAAAGAACTACAAAAAGAGAACAAATAATTTATTCTTTCAAATGCATTAACATTTTTTTATACAGATGTAAATTCATCACATATTCCCTTATCAGTGAGATTTAAATATATATGTGACATATTTTTTCAGATATGAGACTTAAAAGAATAATTTCACTATTTAGTGATACTAAATGAAATTTCTTCTTTAATTTAATGAAAATTTTAGCTCATGGAGTTATTTCACATTTAAGACTGATCCTGTTTCTAGATTTTGAAGGAGGGAAGTTACACCAACAATACAAACAAAATTTTCAAAGCATTTTTGCGAAATAAAAAAAAAAAAATAAAAAAGGATATTTAGCGCATCCATAAGATTGACAATAAACAAATAGTCCCAAACACTTTTTTCATCTCTTTTCAAACTATTTATATTGTTTTTCTCTTCCTCAGGCACTGCAAACACATTTTTCAATGGTTTTTACTATCGTTTTCTGATTTTTTTTAGTTTTGGAAAAACATTTTTAACAAAAAGAATAAATTCTTTTTAAATGATATGAATCAATAATGTCTATATTGAAGGAACTTTGAGTTTTGCTGTCCGTCTGAGTAATACACTGAAAACTTTTAAGAACTTACCTTTTTAAATAATTTACAAGGACATATTTCATTTAGTTTCAATTAATAGTGAATTTATTCTTTTAAGTCTCATATCTGGAAAAATATATTACATATATATTTAAATATCACTGATAAGTAAATGTGTGATAAATTTACAACTGTATAAATAAATTTTAATGCATTTAAAAGAATAAATTATTTTTTGTTTTTTAGAAATTCTTCTTTTTGCCCGCCAAAAAAAAAGTGCCCACTACTTTTTTTTCTTTTTTAGCTAATTTTTTTTCTTTTATCGTCTAAAAACATAATCCACTTAAAAATCGGAGTAACACCAAAACTTTATTTAAATTCTATTCAGGGCACCGTGTACAAGAAAATTTGCTGATTTTGAACCCACAATTTTTTTGCTAAAGTTAGCAAAAATGTTTTGCCAACAATTAGTTAACAAAAAAATGTTTTTTTTTTTTTAACTTAGTTCATACACATCTGAGGACCCCATTGGGTTCGGACCCGATAGGTCCAGACCCCGATGGGCCTGGACCTATGGTGTGTTTTTTTCGATTTTTTTATATGTAACTATAACTACTTGTAAAAAAACGGTATCACTACTTATCTACACAAATTTGGCAACTCTTGTTTTTTATTGAATGCACTTGGTATCACTTTATTATTTATTATTTGATTTCGAAGTTATTTTTATTTAATTATTAAAATTTACAAAATAATTGTAATATTTATTTTTTTTGTTGTGAATTAGAATTTTTCAAACTTATTTTTGTAATTTATTTGACTTTTCAAAATAAAAAAAGTGTTGGTAAGTGATATAAACGAAAATTTCAAGATTTGGCACCACTTTTTATAAATACTAAACTTTTTAGAATATATAAATATCCCTACTTATCAAGTGTATACCTACTTAAATTTGTATGGGAATTTTATAACAAACTCGAAAAAAACACACCTCTGGTTGGGTTCCGTAAAAATCGTCATAGTTTTTGATCCAAAATTTGTGTCCGTTTCGCTCTACCTTGCTTAGTTTTTGAGATACGTGATTATAGGGGACCACTGGGGTCTTGAGAATTAAAAAACTCGATAACTTCAAAAATATTACTCGGAGAGCTTGTTCTACGTGATGAGAGCTACAAAAATGCTTTTGGACTTTTTGTTGTGTCGGCAATATTTACCGAGATATGAGCATTTTAAAATTTTCGGGAATGCTAACTTTTTTGGATCCAAAGTTAGGGCCCACACATGTGAAGAGGACCGGCGATACTATGGAGAGCCCGAGAACCATTTTGCTCTATCTGGCTTAGTTTCCGAGATAACGCCATTTTAAGTTTTCTGAAAATAAAAAAAAATTTACCATTTATTTTGCTAATATTAGCAAAATAGCTTGTAAAAATTTGGTCAACTCAATTTTAAATCTTTAACCCATTCCTGCCTAATGGGTATTTAAATGCCCAAAAAAGTGTTGATACTTAAAAAAAATTTAGAGCGGGCCAGATGGAAGCTATTGGGCTAATTCTTTTTTCATAAAAAAGAGAAGATTTTGGGCTAAATGTGAACATTTAATAGGATTTTTTTTTTGTTTTGTTGAACTTTTGTTTTTAACTGACAAAAATCGAAGATTTTTCTTTATCGAAAATACTCAGGAAAAGTGCACCTAAAACGCGATGCGGGAGGGTAAGGACAATTTTGGTTTTCACGAAAATTAGTTATTTTGACACCCAATAGAAACTTTTTGGACCCCTTTCAGCTCAAACAAAAAATAAAAGTAAAAAATTACACGCCCTAATACCCATGCCATATCTCAGGTCGGAGCTGAGGTAATTTTTTTTTTTATTTTTTCTATCAACTTCTGCGGTCTTCCAGGCACACATAACAAAATTTCATCAAAATCGTACTAGCCGATCTATGGGCAGGCAGTAATGGCTTAAAATTGCTAATGCGCTAAATGAAGTTTACAAGATATTTTTGCTAACATGCTAATCTCAACTAAAAATTTGCTAAAAGTTAGCTAACCAGCATTAGCAAAAAAAAATTAGTAAATCTACTAATGTATTATTTTGAGTGTATTTACCCTCTATCACTAAGGCTGGGTTTTTGTTATATCGCTTTAACTTAGTTTAAACGGGAGTTTTATTAAACTTTATTAAATTAAAACCAAGTTTAACCAAGCATTCTGTTTTTCAGTTCAAGTTTAGCAAATATCGATTAACGCGGTATTGCCATACGAAATATCACATTTCCAAATAGAATAGTTGTCATCATCGCACCTTTTTTCGAAACACACAACATGGCAACACTAACCAGAATATTTGAAAATCAGAGGTGTTTTTTTTTAAGTTTTTGTACCTGAGTTTAACTCTCCAACATTGGTGAGCTAAACTTAAAATAAACCACATCTCAAAAACAGAATGTGTGGTTTTAACTCAGTTTAAACCTAAAACCAATAAATTTTACAACTCAAAAACTCGCCCTAAGTGGAGGGTATAATTAAGTTACAATGATTTATTTATTTTTATTTTTATTTATTAATAGTACAGGGTTTAGGAACTGGCTACAGATGCCTTCATCCTTACTTAAAATATTTACATTTTAAAATTATTTACATTGTACAGTTAATAGGAAAAAAAATTGAAACGTTTTATATATTTTGTAACAATTCGATGGGTAGGTGTTGTTTAATGGAGATAAAATCTATGGTTTTTACTGATTCCAGCAGGTTTTTTAAAAAGTGTCCACCAGTATCGGTGGCCACTAACAATTCGTTTAAACAACCGCTGACCAATTGCTGACATGTCATTGATGATATTTTGAAAAAATTGTATGAATATTTCAGCGATTTCATAAAGGGAGTGTCAGCACTATGTCAGGTGTGATTTTATTTTGCCAACTGGGTTCAGCTGCACTGAATTAAAGATTTCATACAACTTTTTTCGTTTTAGTTTCTCGATTTTTTTTTTAGTTTTTCTTAAAAAGTAAAGAATGAAGGATAAAGGAAGAAAGGGAAAGAAATACCGTTTTCTGATTTGTTCGGATTTTCCCTATTTTTTTTTTAATAGTTTGAATTTTTTCTGATATTTTCCAATTTTTGACATGACAATGTTTTTAGGTGTCTAATTTTAAAAATGATGCAGGACGATACCTCAGTTTGACTTTCACTGTTTTCACTTAAAGGTTTGCAACTTCGATTTGTAACTTAGATAATAACTCACCTGCTGGTGAATAAAAGCTTTTTCCACAAGATGGTGACTAAAACGTAACATAATTAATTTTCAACAATAAAAAAATAAAAAAAAAATTTTTTCTTCCTTTTTTTTTCATAATTTTTTTTTCATACATTTTTTTTTCATCAAATTTTTTTTTTTATTAAATGTATTATTTTATGAAAACGTAACATAATTATTTTTCAACAAATAAAATATTTTTTTTTCATACATTTTTTTTTTTTATAAAATTTTTTTTTCATTATTTTTTTTTTTTCATCAAAGGATTTTTTTATTAAATGTATTTTTTATGAAAATTTTTTTTCATAATATTTTTTTTTTATTAATTTTTTTTTATTATACACTTATCGTATGCAAACTCTCAGATTCTGTGACATTTTATTTGTAAATGATTTTTATTTTTATTTAAAACCAATTTTTCACCTTTCTTTGGAAGGCATCCTCAGGGAAATCTATAATTTAACAAAATAATTTTTAAAAATTAAGGATTTTTCTTACGTTCAAGAAATTTAAAATAAAATCTTAAAATATTTTTTCAATAGCTATTTCATGGAGATTGAGGCAAACTGTATATTGATGAAAAAAAATATTGAAAAAATTTTTTGATGAAAAAAAAAAAAATTGACGAAAAGAAGTTTTTGATGAAAAAAAATTTGTGGAAAAAAAAATATTGATGAAAAAAAAGATATGAAAAAAATAAAATTTGATCAAAAAATTTTTTTTTTCATCAAATTTTTTTTCATAAAATTTTTTTAATCAAATTTTATTTTTTTCATATTTTTTTTTCATCAATATTTTTTTTCCACAATTTTTTTTTCATCAAAAACTTCTTTTCGTCAATTTTTTTTTTTTTTCATCAAAAAATTTTTTCAATATTTTTTTTTCATCAATATACAGTTTGCCTCAATCTCCATGAAATAGCTATTGAAAAAATATTTTAAGATTTTATTTTAAATTTCTTGAACGTAAGAAAAATCCTTAATTTTTAAAAATTATTTTGTTAAATTATAGATTTCCCTGAGGATGCCTTCCAAAGAAAGGTGAAAAATTGGTTTTAAATAAAAATCATTTACAAATAAAATGTCACAGAATCCGAGAGTTTGCATACGATAAGTGTCCAAAAATCTGAGACTTTTTATTTTTATAAATACCCGAGTAAAAATATTAATATGGCGTCACATAAAATTATATAACGTTTGATATGTCCTCGAATACAATTAGATATAATTTTATCCCAAAAATGGTGGATAGAATTGCATTAAATTGGATTTATTAATATCTGACTTTATTCATTTGTATATAGTTTGATACAATTTTGTCCGAAATTTGTCTCTATCCAATGGTATCAAATTATATATGATTGGATACAATAAGATCCAATTATATCTAATTGTATAAAATTTTATCGGGTTATGGTGAATATTTTTTTGGTTGAAATAACATACATCACAGGTCAACGATACATACACCAAATAAAGTTTGTGTACGCTTCGAACCAGAAGATGTAGTTTAACAAACTGTAAAATTACTTGTAAAATTTTTAAGCTGTAAAAAAAACTTAGAAAAAATTCAAACTGTAAAAAATCTTACAAGGGAAGTATCTCAAACCTCATGAACCGATTTGCATGAAACGTAAAATATATATAAAAGAGACAATTCTAAGGTTGGGGTGTCTCGGATTATCGGCCATATCGGGGATTTAGGGGTTCAAAACATGGGTCAAAAAATGGCGAAAAAATCGTTTTTTGGATTTTTCAGCCATTTCTTTCTAAGAAATTATATGATGTTTACATATGAGAATAAAGGGTTTTTTAATGCCTATTCAATGGTGGCAAAACCTTGTACAATTTTGGCTTCGTTAAATACTTTTTTCATGTGTAAATTTGGGGGGTTTTTATATGAAGACATAGACCTACGATGTCCATATGAATACGAAATAATCTTTATTAAACTTAAGTCGACACGTATTTTTGCTCTAGAGGATATTCTTGTTACTTTGGGAGTTATCGAAATTTTTCCGGAGGTCCACATTGTTTCATAAGGGGACAACGAAATTTTAAAACACTGATATGGCCAATAAGCCGAGACACCCCAACATTAAAATCGTCTCTTTTATACATATTTTAAGTTTCAAGCAAATCGGTTCATAAGGGTTGAGATACTTCCCTTGTTAGAACAATTTCAAACTGTAAAAAAAAATAATTTTAAAAGCATATATGGTTATATATGACATCACTTAAGGATTATATAATTATATATTAAATGCTCTTGAAAAAATTTAAGTTTAGTTTAATATATAATTTTATATAATTAAAGGTGACGTAGTATATATTTTTATATAAAATGAAATTTAAATGCTTGTGTCTTATATAATTTTATATAACTACATCAACCATATTTATTTATATCTGAATTATCATCAAATAATATAAAATTACATATAACTCCATATAAAAATTAAGAAAATCTGTTAACTTATATGTAATCATATATTATTTTATATGATTGGATAACATTATATACGCCTATATATAATTATTTTTACTCGGGTATAATAAAAAATGAATACACTAAAAAAAACTTTGTAAAATTACACGAAAAGTTTCTAACTTTTTTTTGCTACCTCCTATTTGACAAGAATTTCTTGTTATTTTACAAGCTTTTTGTTTTGTCATTTTACAAGGTTTTTACCAAAAAAATTGTAAATTTACAATTTTTTTGATGCGGTAAAACTTACAAGGAGGCGACTTTACTAGATTTTTTGCTACCTCCTATTTTTCGAGAATTTTAAGTAAAAATTACGAGCTTTTTTGTAATTTTGCAAGATTTTTACCAATAAAATTGTAAAATTAGAACTTTTTTGGCGAAATAAAACTTACAAGAAATTCTTGTAAATTTACTAGATTTTTTTTTTTGTAAAAAATGTTGGAAATTTGTAAAATTACAAAAAGACTGTAAAATTAAAAAAAAGATGTAAATTTCTATCGAAAATTATTTGTTAAAAAAAAAGGAAACCTGTCAAATATTGGTAAAATGGGTTTACGAGACTTTTTCTAGTAATTTGACAAGATTTTTTTTGAGTGTAGCAACAACTACAAACATCAAAAAAAAAAAAAAACAATACAAAAAACATAATTTTTTTGAATTGAATTTTCATAAATTGGATAATTTTCTCCTTTAAATTTTTATTACAAAAAAAAAAAAAAAAACAAAATTAAATAACTCTTCGTAAGATTGTAGTATAGTGTTATTTATTACATATATTCAAAAATAAATACAATAAAATACTCTCTTCATACAAATGTAGGTAGGTATTAGAGTTGTCAATTATTCGCCTTTTAACTTTGTTCGAATAATTCAAATAATTGTTTTTGTTCGTTCGATCAAACGATTAAATCTAAAAAATTATTCGATTAATCGAAGAGAATAACGAATGAAAAAGTGGTTATTAAAAAATATTTTTATTAGCAAAAAAATAATTAATTCATACAAAAAAACTTAAAAAGGAAATACTTAATATTTTATTAATAATAAATAAGTAAAAAACTTATAAATTAATTAACTGAATTTACTTTTAAAGTAAAAAATGCATAAAAAACTTCAATTTTAATAATTTTAAGTTTTAACTTGGTGGAAGTCGTCGGGGGACGTTGGAGGACACCTTTTCCCTCGTCATAAATGTTTACAAATACGCCTAAAAACACTTATAAATATTTTGTATTACTTTATATAACCACGACCTTAAAATTGGGAGGGCCGTAAAAATAGCAATTTCCTAATCATCTTGGTCCAAATACGGGTCAAACAACTTCATATGGTAAAAAAATATTTTATTTGTTGAACAAATATACAAAAAAAAAAATTATAAAAAAAATTGTGTTTTTCTGGTGATTTAGTTCTTTAGGGGGGAACATTATCCCCCCCCCCCCGATTTTGCTTTCGACCTAACCAGCCTTTGACCATAAGACATAATTGTGCCAAAATTCTTTTATTTTTGACTGCATCGTGCCCCCCCCCCCCCTGGAGGTTTTTTACATGCTGCGTTATTTCTTGCACGCCTTTTTTATCTGAGTTTTTTTGAAGGCAATCGGGGGTGAGAAGCAACCACCGAAGGAGGTAAAGAGAATTCGTGATTTTTTGTCTACCCGTTTGCTTTTTACCCCCGTTTGCCCACACAAAAACAAAATTGACTCTTTATTGCAAGCAAAAAAAGACAGCATGTAAATACCGTCCAATACGGACATCGTTAGAATGTCTATGAATCGATCACTGATCAAAAATATATATACTTTATGGGGTTCCAGACCGATATTTCGATACTGTAGTTGGAGGGTATAAAAAAAATTGTTCGATTAATTGACATAAATTAATCGATTTATTCGTTATTCCAAAATCGTCATTTTTAAATTAATCGAACAAGAGTTTGTTTTTGCTTTATCGATTAATCGAATTATTCTTAATCGGTTGACAACTCTAGTAGGTACAATATATGTAAATATTTATTAATGTAGCTTGTATTTCCATAACCAGCCACGCATTGTATAAATTGCAATGGTGGCGCATAAAACAATTTCCGGTTTCCGTTTCCCGTGTAAAGTTGATAAATGAGTTGCAAACAATAACACGTAACTTGCGTAAATTTGTCTCTTATACACAACCAGTCTACTCATTTTTATGTTTTTATTATTATTTTTTGGTTTATAAATTGTAAACTGTTCGTTCGCACTGTTTCTATAACGTGGCCAGACATGAAACATAGGCTACTGTCCAAACAAAGTTTTTTTTTTTTCTTTTCGTTTCTTAACTTATAAACCCCCAAAGTAGGAAGACAGATGCAGTAATTTGCCATAGTAGACCTTTAAGCATAAGATATAAAAGTGAGAACACAAAAAAATATAACGAGAAAGTTTAAGGTAAAGTAAGTGAATTTTTATATATTTTTTTTTTGTTGGTTGGTTTGGTCATACATAATTCTCTTTTTATTTTTGTTTTTCTTAAATAACCTGTGGAATCCAAGAAGTTTTTTATAACCGATTTTTTTTTTCCATAAATACTTTAGAGTTTTTGTTAAAAAAAAAAACACAAACAAAAAGTTAAAACTTTAAGGTGTTATAAATTGTTTGTTTAAAGATTTTATTTTTGGGGTTTTTTATTGAAATTAATAATGTTTATTTATTGCGAAAAATTTAAGTTTTAAAGTAAATATTTTCAACATTGATATTGTCCTAGAGAATTTATAATAATAAGCGATTGGATAAAATTTTCTTTGGAATACTTGCTGTGGAATGTCCCATATGATGATATTTACTTTCCAGTTTTTCAATATTCAATAAAAAATACTAACTTAAAAGTCCGGATATAAAACATTGTTGAAATATTTCCAATAAAAAAGCACAAAAAAACCCACTGTTCCATGGTTGTTGCAAAAAGTAATGGGGAGGGCAGGTTATGGAACACAGGATATCGTCAGTGTGCCGATTCTTAGACATTTTTTGTCTAGAAAAAATCTCAGATTCTTAGACATTTTTCATATAGATAGTCTTAGATTCTGAGATATTTTTCGTATGGAAAAAATTTCAGATTCTAAAATATTTTTCGTATAGAAAAAGTCTTATACATATTCCTAAAAAAATTTCGTATAAAACACAGATTCTGAGAAATTTTTCTTATGGAAAAAGCCTCAGATTCTGAAATATTTTTCGTAGAAAAATAGTCTCAAATTCTGAGAATTTTCCTTGAGAAAAATATATAGATTTTAAAGGGAAGCTGCCATTATTAAAAATCGATTTTTCGCGATATCCAAAAAGAGTTATATGTATCTAATAGGGTGTTCAATTAATCGGGTTTTTTTATTGTTCGATTAAACGATTAATCGACATTTGGCATTTTTGATTTATTCGATTAAACGAATAAATTTTTAAAATTGTTCGATTAATCGAATAATTCCAAATTCAGAAATTTTCTAAATTACAAGATTTTTTTCTGACAATTTTAGAAAAAATTTTACTTGAGTAAAAAAACAATATTAATAGCAAGTATTTTAACTTTTTATTAACAAAAAAACGGTAAAGTATTACAAAATGTACCAAAATTTAAGTTTTCAGCTTTTGTTTCAGAAAATTTAAAAAAATTTTTTTTGGAGATTTCAAAAATGTGTAGAATTTAAAAATTATTTTTGTTGCCAAATTTATACAGATTACCGATATAACAAAAATTTTATATTTATTATATGACTACACTTGGAAAAATGTTAAACAAAAAATATTTCGTTTTGAGAATATTCATAAAATTTGTTATTTAATTTTTTTATATATTAGTGGGTTTTTGCTCCAAACTCAAAATTTTACCGATTTTAGCGCAGTCATAGAGTAAACCGATTTGGCCCAATTTTTATTAGGTACTTATTTTTATCCGTTTAACAAATCCAAGATTCAGGAGCATCAAAAATCCGAAAAAAAAATTTCAATATGGACTACTCTACACTCAAAAAAATAAATCTGTAATGTTAGCAAAAAAAGCTTGTAAACCTACAAGAAAATTTGCTGATTTTGAACCCACAATTTTTTTTGCTAAAGTTAGCAAAAATATTTTGCCAATAATTAGTTAACTAAATTTTTATTTTTTTTTAACTTAGTTTATACACATTTGAGGACCCCATTGGGTTCGGACCCCATAGGTCCAGACCCCGATGGGCCTAGACCTAGTTGGGTTCCTTAAAAATCGTCATAATTTTTGATCCAAAAAGTGTGTCCGTTTCGCTCTACCTTGCTTAGTTTTTAAGATACGTGATTATAGGGGACCACTGGGGTCTTGAGAATTAAAAAACTCGATAACTTAAAAAATATTACTCGGAGAGCTTTTGACTGTTTTGCGGTCTTGTTCTACATGTTAAGAGCTACAAAAATGGTTTTGGACTTTTTGTTGTGTCGGCAATATTTACCGAGATATGAGCATTTTAAAATTTTCGGGAATGCTAACTTTTTTGGATCCAAAGTTAGGGCCCATTAGGGTCCACACATGTGAAGAGGACCGGCGATACTATGGGGATTCTAAGAACCAAAAATGGCCTCCATTTTGCTCTATCTGGCTTAGTTTCCGAGATAGCGCCATTTTAAGTTTTCTGAAAATAAAAAAAAATTACCATTTATTTTGCTAATATTAGCAAAAAATCTTGTAAAAATGTCGTCAACTCAATTTCAAATTTAGCAAAAGAAATTAGTTCAAAGCTTGTTTAAAATTGCTAATGTGCTAAATGAAGTTTACAAGAATTTTTTGCTGACATGCTAATCTCAACTAAAAATTTGCTAAAAGTTAGCTAACTAGCATTAGCAAAAAAAAATTAGTAAATCTACTAACGTATTTTTTTGAGTGTAGTAAACATTTTTTTTTTTTAATTTTATTGGTCACATTCATTTGGTTTGTTTATTTGACTTAAAACTTTTAAAATTATACATATGTACATTAGACCGACTCACCTTATATGGGCAAAAAAAAAGTTAAAGTTGTACCCCCCTCAAAATTAACTTTGACATGTTTTATGAAGATTCCCAAAATATTTGGGCTCTAGCGATAATCTCCCGTGAGCTAAACCGCGTCAAAAAAGGGTCCAAAAATGGTATTTTTCATGAATAAAAAAATCAGTAAATTTTTTTTGCTCCAATGAATGACCAAATATAATAGATATTTAGGAATTCTTTGATTCTGCATTAAAACATTTTAAAAATCTAACCACAGACTCGGGATAACGAGATGTTTACGTCAGTTTTTTGATGCTTTTCAATTCGATTTTAATGAAAACTTAAATAACTTTGGTATTTTTTGTCCGATTTTCACTTATAATACATCGTTAGAAAGGTGTTGACCACCGCTTGGAATTTTAGTCAAAAATTAACCCTTAACTGCACTGTCTAACTTTTTTATAACATTTACTTCGACATCATTTAAAACCGTTTTATAACCACAAAAAGCATATCTTTGTGCAGGAAACACGTTTAATTAATATATTTGGCCGCAATTAATTTAACCCATGCATGATCAAAATATTTTGGCAAACATTTTTAAAAAAGTTTTTGCGGAAATTATTGAAAGCTAGTTGAATACTTTAAAAAAATATAATTAAATAAGGTTTTGTTTATTTTAGTCAAAAATTAACCCTTAACTGCACTGTCTTACTTTTTTTATAACATTTACTTCGACATCATTAAAAACCCATTATATAACTACAAAAAGCTTATTTTTGAGCATGAAACACGTTTAATTATTATATTTGGCCACAATTAATTTAACCCATGCATGATCAAAATATTTTGGCAAACATTTTTAAAAAAGTTTTTGCGGAAATTATTGAAAGCTAGTTGTAATACTTTAAAAAAGTATAATTAAATAAGGTGTTTGTTTATCTAGACGTGCTTATTAATATCAAATAATTATTACGTGTACCACATTCCTGGTCAAATTTTTTTTTCGAAATTTGTATGTGCAAATTAATTTTAAAAATAAAATATAAACAAATTTTGGTCTTGATCGCATATATTCGTGCAAAAAACGCAAAAACCTTTTTTATTTTATTTTTTTAAACTATTTCTACTAGCTGTCAATAATTTCCGCAAAAATTTTTTAAAAATTTTTGCCAAAATATTTTGGTCATGCATGGGTTAAATTAATTGTGGCCAAATATATTAATTAAACGTGTTTCCTGCACAAAGATATGCTTTTTGTGGTTATAAAATATTTTTTTAATGATGTCGAAGTAAATGTTATAAAAAAGTAAGACAGTACAGTTAAGGGTTAATTTTTGACTAAAATCCCAAGCGGTGGTCAACACCTTTCTAACGATGTATTAGAAGTGAAAATCGGACAAAAAATAACAAAGTTATTTAAGTTTTCAGTAAAATCGAATTGAAAAGCATCAAAAAACTGACATAAACATCTCGTTATCTCGAGTCTGTGGTTAGATTTTTAAAATGTTTTAATGCAGAATCAAAGAATTCCTACATATCTATTATATTTGGTCATTCATTGGACAAAAAAAAATTTACTGGATTTTATATTCATGAAAAATACCATTTTTGGACCCTTTTTTGACGCGGTTTAGCTCACGGGAGATTATCGCTAGAGCCCAAATATTTTGGGAATCTTCATAAAACATGTCAAAGTTAATTTTGAGGGGGGTACATCATCAACTTTTTTTTTTGAGTCACTCTAATGTACATATTTCCAGAAAAGCCATATATTATTTTTATTCGATTAATCGGCATAAATTCATCGATTAATCCTTTAATCGAAATTAGCAATATTAAATTAATCGAACAATTATTCGTCTAAAATTGTTCGATTAATCGAACAAGAATTAGTCGGCTGAACACCCTAGTATCTAAACAGTTTTTTTTTGCAGATATTAATCACATACATTAGTCTTTTTATACACAGGAAATCAATTCTAAAAACTAATTATGGGGTTGCAAATAAAAACGCAAAATTAATAAAATATGAGAAAAATCGAGATTTTTAACATTTTCCAAATTTGTACTTAATAAAGCAGAATTTTTTTAACTAAAAAAACTGCAACAAAATGTGCAAAACTTAAACGATGATTTGCATGAAAACTGTTCCATTGATTCAAAATCGGACTTCACCATTGAAATTAGCATGTCCCAATTATATAGAAATGCCGGTAAGTTCTCATGGCACAAACTTGAGTATCATTTTTTTGAGTAAAATTTTTTCGCTAAAAAACAAAGTTCATTAAAACAACGTATGTGTGTATGTATGTGGGTATGTATGTTCTGTATGGACTCGAAAACGGCTATACCGATCTTGATGAAATTTTCAGGGAATATTCGGATGGACCGATTTTGATGAAATTTATATCAAAGATAGTGCTGAGTACTCACTATGTGCCAAATTTGAGCATTATCGGACAAAGGAGCGTAAAATGTCATGCCACTTTGTATTGAATTGAAAGTTATTTTCTGCATACTCGGCAATAATGCAAAAACGGCTATATGTATGTTCCTTATGGACGCGAAAACGGCTGGACCGATTTTGATGAAATTTTCAGAAAATATTTAGAATAGCCTGGGGAGTAACACTGTGCGGTCAGATTTTTGATTCTCTGTCTGTGGGCGGAGGGGCGTGGCAAAATCGAATTTTTACATTGCACCACTATTGACAGCCATCTGTATATAAAAAGATAGTACTAAGCAATTACTAACTATGTGCCAAATTAGAGCGTTATCGGACAAAGGGGCGTAAAATGCGACGCCCCTTTGTATTGAGTTGAAAATATTTCTGCATGCTTTGCAATAATGCAAAAGCGGCTGATACGATTTTAATTAAATTTTTAGCACTGATAGTACTAACGGAGTGCGGAACTGTTGGTCATGTTACACTACGATTGGGAAAAGAGGCTTAAAATGCCACGCCTCTTTTTACTATATTACATTTTTCGCAATTACGCAAAAGTAGTTGAACCGATTGTCTTGGCGTTTTTAACCAAGATAGTGCTAATCAATTACATATGAAGGCCATATAAGTTTATAATTGTAAAAAGGCGTGAAAACACAATGAATTTCATTTATAGGGGGACATCCCATGAGTGTTGGTAAAAAAAAATATATTCCGGCCACTTCCGCAATCAAGTAAAAACGACTAAGCCGATCCTAACAAAATTTCTAGAACAGATAGTGCTAAAAGAGGGTGGAACTACAGGACACATAAGAACACTTTTCGACAAAGCGGCAATAGTTTTCCGCCCCTTTATGCTATACTCAACGTTATTTTATCTTTTACTACTGATAATACGCGAATCGGCAAATTGGTAAAAAATGTCACTCCCTTTTTTTGTTAAATAAAAGTTTATTTCTTCCTCTTCCGCAATCACACAAAAACGGCTAAACCAATTTCATTTAAATTTGCAGCAAAGATAGTACTTACCGAGGACGCAACATGAAACTTTAGTTATATTCAAAGCCACGATTCGATAAGAATGCGTAAAACGAAACACCCTTTTTACAATAATTAACGTTACGTCTGTCTGTTTCTCTATAGATAGTGCTAACCAAAGGTGGAACTAAAGGCTACTTCTGGACAGAATCGAAGTTTTCTCAGGGCCAGCAACGCGGACCTGGTCAGCTAGTACACTATATTCGAAGAGATTTTTCGAATAGAAAAACTTTCAGATTCTGAGACATTTTGCATATAGAAAAGTCTCAGATTCTAAAAAATTTTCTTATTTAATAAGTCTTATATTCTAAGACATTTTTCATATTGAAAAAGTTTCAGATACAGAAACATTTTTCGCATAGAAAAATTCTCAGATTGTGAGACAATTTTCGTATAGAAAATTCTTTGGTCCGAAAGAAAAAATATAAGATTCTGCTACATTTTTCATGAAAAAAAATGTTTTTCGTATTGAAAAAGTCTCAAATTCAGAGACATTTTTTGTAAAAAATTTTAGTCAAGAAAATTTCTCGGATGCTAAGACATTTGTTCCTATAGCAAAAGTTTTAGATTCTGAGATATTTTTTGTATAGTCTCAGGTCTTTTTTTTTTTCTTTTAAATTTGGTTTGGTTTGGCAAAAATTTCATTCCCGTAGAATAATTTTAACCTAACCAAGAAGGCCACTACGCTACAAACTAACCAACATGGGTCAGTTAATATTATCAGTTCTTTTTAAAAATTTTACTAACTACGTTTCTGTTAATTTTTTTTTATTTTTTTGTTGTATAATACTGCACTGAAAGAATTTTGTTCATTACGGCTATTAAAAAGGTACATTGATTCTATGAAAAAAATCATTAGAAGTCTGCCAATGATGCTCTTCATAGAATCTACGAAACAAATTCATAGAAACCAGAAACCTATGAAAAAGTTCATAGAATATGAAAAAATAATTTTATTTTTAAATTATATTTTTTTTATTTTATTATTTCAATTTTATTTATTTTTTTATTATTATATTTATTAACAATTTTCTATTTTTAAAAATTAATATGTTTTTAATTTATCCACACCGAGATTCGAACACAGAACCAGTTGTTCGTGAAGCTTAGCCACTAGCCACTTAGCTGAAGTATTTAAACAAATAATAACACTTAAAATCCATTTTGTTTAACATTCTGATTTAACATATTGAGCTGTGTGTGAGTTTGTAGAACACAAAATTTTGGTGTACTTACAAACAAAAAGTTAGCGAATGTTATAAAACTAACAATAAGTGTTAGTTGGCGAGATTTTCCGACAATAACCGCCGCAGTCGGTAGGTCTTGGGTTCAATACCCGACCAGGGCAGCAATGATGTTTTAAAATGTTTTTATGTTTTTTTTTTATTTTTGTGTATTTTTTAATATATTTATTCAATTATTTCAATTATTGTAACATTATTTTAATTATTAAAAAAATTAAAAGGCTACTTATTGTTGATATTTTTTTTCTATGAATGACATTCATTAATTCTATGATTTTTTATATGAATCTAACAAAATCTATGAATTAAATTCTATGAACTAAGTATTTCACAATACTAATGAATATTCATTTAGGCATTGAATTTGTTCATAGATTCTATGAATTTGGTTTTATGAAATTTGTTCATAGATATTATGAACAATAATTCTTTCAGTGTAGTTACGTTTGTATATTGTCTTCTAGGAACAACAAATATCATCATGTTTTTCAAACCATTGTACTATAAATATTAAAAAACATTCATGTTCTCATAATTCCCACATATACACCTTGTTATTTTGGTTTTTACTATAGCTATTGTGTATGTATGTGTGCCTACACTCACATACATAAAAATATGTACAACTTTTTGATTTTTACTATATGGTGTTTACGATAATGTGACACTTATTTTAGGTAATTGTAAGATCATATAGAAAAGAAATTAAACAAAGTTTAAAAATTATTTACAGATCGCAGTCGCCAAGGTTTGAACCCATGAAAAGCTGTGAAATATTTGCTATTAACTGCCTTCGTATGGTCGCTCTAGAGTTGTTGTAAGTTGGTGTTAAGCAAGTATCAGCTACACACAAAAAACCCTTGTAAAATTACTAGGAAAAGTCTCGTAATCCCAGTTTAACAATATTTGATAGTTTTCCTTGTTTTTTAACAAACAAATTTGGATCGAAATTCCCATTTTTTTTTTGAAATTTTAGAATTTTTTTTTAATTTACAAATTTCTAAGATAATTTTACAAACAAAAAATTAGTAAATTCACGAGAATTCCGTGTAATTTTTATTGTGCAAAAAAAACTATAAATTTACAATTTCATTTGTAAAAAACTTGTAAAATTACAAAATTATTGGTAAAAAGCTTGTAAAATTACTAGGAATTCTTGTAAAAAAGGAGGTAGCAAAAAATCTAGTAAAGTTACGAAACCTCCTTGTAAATTTAATCGTGTCAAAATATTTGTAAATTTACAATTTTATTGGTTAAACCATGTAAAATTACAAAATAATTGGTAAAAAACTTGTAAAATTACTGGGAATTTTTGTCAAATAGGAGGTAGCAAAAAAAAGTTACTAGTTTTTCTTGAAATTTTACAAGGTTTTTTTTTTGAGTGTAAGCAAGATTTTCAATGCGTGTTTGGTTGTTGCTGTTGATTTTTCGTACGGAAGAGTTTTAATTGTAATGTGCGTGAATAAACTTTATTTTTAGTAATCATTATTCTTTTTCCTCTTCTTCATCAATTCTGATCTCTGTACTTTTTTTGCAACATTGCCAGACATGATCAATATTTTATAGACACAATTTTTTTTTTTTTTTAATTTTTGAGGGAATAGAGGAGTTGTGCCTAAACTTTTAAATAATTGAAACTATTATTTTTATTTTGTATAAATGATTTTATAACAAAACATTTTTTTTCTTCTAATTTTTCCTGATTTTTTTGGCTCAATTTTAAGTTTACGGCCTAGCAGAATAAAAATTTGACCGGACGTTGAAAATCGAAAGAAATTAGAGTGTTTAAAGACCTTGAAAATAGCACAATTAAATATGTTTGAATATGCCCAAAATATTTAAAAACTTAATGCCACCTTACTGTTTACACATGTGTGATTTCCTTTTTGCATGTGTTTGCTGTTACTTTAGTATCCGTTCTAGGTTTTGTAGTCGTAGTAGTATGTATTTTTATTTTCTGTCTGTGTTTATAAATTTTTTATACTTTTATTTTATGTTAAGCTTTAACGGATGTCCTTGTCATATGTGTAATATTTTTGTTGTTGTTGTTGTTCATATTGTGGGATCTCTAACAACATTTAATGATAAAAAAGAAACTGCAGTACATAGAAGTAAAGTCAAATATTTAGTAAAGATATTTCAGTTTTTTGCTGTTGTTGCTGTTTCCACACTAATAAAAGCATAAAGAATGTTTTAAAACTGTTTTTTTTTTAAATTACATATCGTCGGTGCGCCGACCAGAACACCTATGTGTTTTTTATGAATTGTTCAGGAGAGCAAAAAAACCGTTTTATTTTGCCAATTCGCAACATTTTTTTAAAGTAAATTTTTTTTATTTTTCCTAAACCCATTTAAAAATATTACGCGTTGAAAACCATACAAAATCTTTTTTTAATCTGAAGTGGTACAAGATTTTAACAAAAAACTACACATAGGTGATTTTGTTTCGGACTTTTTACATGTTTATAAAAAATATATAATACACATAGGTGTTTTTGTTCTTAAATTTATTTTAAATAAATTTTTATTTGTTGTTCAAAAGTAAAAATTTTGCAAGTTATATATCCGCATGGACTTGTAGCGAAATATTGATGGTATTCACGTTAGAATTTTTATCCTTGCAATGTGCGAAATGCAACATTTACTACAAAAAACACACGTAAAATTATTTTGGTGTTTTTTTTCATCCCATGTGTTTGTTGTAAAAAGTTTTTCATTTCGTACTTTGCAAGGCTGAAAACTTCTGATGTGAATTTTGTTATCACAAAGAGACGGAAAAACTTTACCAATGCAGAAAGTGATTATCAGGAAAACCAAAATAATAATAACTAATAAGTCAAAAAAAGTATTAAATATAATTCTGATGCAAAAAATGGCAAAATGTATCTTCAGTGAAATGAAATGGCGAATCTTTTCGTAGAACATATTAACCCTCTACCTGCCATTTTTAGGGGTCATTTTTGTCCTTTTTTTAAATATCCTCATACAACACCACCTATACCACAAAAACGTACATTAACGGGTTAAAATCTTCTACAAAGATTTTCTGCATCAAATTTTACTAGGGGTTGTCAAAGTCCAAAAGTTCCTGCAAAGTGCAAAATGGTTAAAAAAGTAAAATTGTAAATTATCAAATACTGTTAAACTTTTTTTTTGCAAAAGTCGAGTGAAATAAGTCGAAAAAAAATATAAATCTGCTTTTGAGCTAAATAAAGTTAAGAGATAATTCAGTGAAAATTGATGGCGGTTCTTTTCTTAGAACATGTTAACCCTTTATCCTCATTTTGGTGCTTTTTTAAATATCATCATAGTCCCCTACTAAGGCATACGTATAAAGGGTTAAACAATTTTACAAACATTTTCTGCATCAAATTTTACTAGGGGTTGTCAAAGGCCAAAAGTTCGTGCGATGTAAGCAAAAGGTTTAAAAAAGGAAAATTTTAAATTATCATAATTTATTAAATTGTGTCTTACCAAGATACTTTACAATTTTACTTTTTTAAGCACTTTTCGCACGAACTTTTGGCCTTTGAGAACCCCTAGTAAAATTTGCTGCAAAACTTTTTTGTAGAACATTTTAACCCTTTTAACGCACGTTTAAGTGAAGTTCTATGAGGGTATTTGGCAAAAGGACCAAGATTACTCCCAAAAATGGAAGATAATGTGTTCCAAGAAAAGAACCGCCATCAAATTTCACTGAAGACATCATCATTGAGCTCAGACATCTTTTGATATTATTTACCCCAGAATTATACTTTATACTTTTTTTAGCTTGTTCAAAACGCATTTAAAAAAAAAATTTGGAAATTATTTTTTTTTAAATCGTGTTGCACAGTGTTATGCAATAAAGTTTCGGAATATTACAAAAAAAAATGTTCAGAAAACTTTTAAAATATCAATTTATAAAAAAACCAAAGGCAGACGCAATGTTTTTACGTTTAAATCAAAAACAGTTATGTGTATTAATAACACATAAGTGTTTTTGCCGGAGAATTTCTATTATAGGTAACACATAGGAGTTTAAGCTAACTTTGAAACCATTTGAGATAACGGGAAACGCTCTGGGGGATAAATGCATTACCTGATAGGCTTCCTAATGGGCCAATAAAAAAAAAAATAAAAAAATTACACATAGGTGTTCTGGTCGGCGCACCGACGATATATTAGATTCTGAGACATTTTTTCTACAGAAAAAGTCACAGATTCTAAAACACCTTTCCTATAGAAAAAGACTCACATACTGAGAAATTTTTTCTATAGAAAAAAAGCAGATTCTAAAACATTTTTTTCTGTAGAAAAAGTCTCTGATGCTGAGACATTTTTTCTATAGAAAAATATCAGATTCTAAGACATTTTTTCTATGGAAAAAGTCTCAGAATCTGAGACATTTTTTCTATAGAAAAAGTCTCAGATTCTGACACATATTTTCTATTGAAAAAGTCTCAGATTGTAAGACATTTTTTCTATAGAAAAATTCTCACATTCTGAGACATTTTTCCAATCGAAAAAGTCTCAGATCCTGAGACATTTTTTCTATAGAGAAAGTCTTAGATTCTGATACATTTTTTCTAATGAAAAAGTCGTAGATTCTGAGACATTTTTTGTATAGAAAGTCTCAGATTGTGAGACATTTTTCTAAAAGAATTCTTAGATTCTGAGAATTGTTTCCTATAAAAAAATATTTCAGAATCTGAGACTTTTTCTATAGAAAAAATGTCTCAGAATCTGAGACTTTTTCTATAGAAAAAATGTCTCAGAATCTGAGACTTTTTCTATAGAAAAAATGTCTCAGAATCGGAGACTTTTTCTATAAAAAAAATATCTCAGAATCAACGACTTTTTCTATAGAAAATGTATCAGAATCTAAGACTTTTTCTATAGAAATAATGTCTAAGAATCTGTGACTTTTTCTATAGACAAAAGGTTTTAGAATCAGAGACTTTTTCTACAGGAAAAATGTTTCAGAATCTTATAATTTTTTTGTAGGAAAATGGCTCAGAATCTGAGACTTTTTCTATACAAAAAATGTTTCAAAATCTGAGACTTCTTCTATAGGAAAAATGCTTCGGATTCTGAAACTTTTTTTTATAGAAAAAAATGTCTCAGAATCTAAGAAAAAGGCTGAGATTCTGAGACATTTTTTCTATAGAAAAAGTCTCAGATTCTAAGACATTTTTTTCTATAGAAAAAGTGTCAGATTCTTAGACATTTTTTCTATAAAAAAACTAAGATTCTGAGACATTTTTTTCCACAGAAAAAGTCTCAGATTTTGAGACATTTTTTCTATTGAAAAGTCTCAGATACTGAGACATTTTTTTATAGAAAGTCGCAGGTTCTGAGAGATTTTCCCTATAGAAAAAGTTTCAGATTCTGAGAAAAAGTGTCAGATTCTTAGACATTTTTTCTATAAAAAAAACTAAGATTCTGAGACATTTTTTTCCACAGAAAAAGTCTCAGATTTTGAGACATTTTTTCTATTGAAAAGTCTCAGATACTGAGACATTTTTTTATAGAAAGTCGCAGGTTCTGAGAGATTTTCCCTATAGAAAAAGTTTCAGATTCTGAGACATTTTTTCTATAGAAAAAGTCTCAGGTTCTAAAATGTTTTTTTTATAGAAATAGTTTATATTCTGAGACATTATTCCAAAAGAAAAAGTCTTAGATTCCGAAACATTTTTTCAACAGAAAAAGGCTCAGATTCTAATAAATTTTTCCTATAGAAAAATTTTAGAATCTGAGACATTTTTTTACAGAAATGATCTCAGATTCTGAAACATTTTTCCTATAGAAAAAAAAAAAATAGTTTATATTCTGAGACATTATTCCAAAAGAAAAAGTCTTAGATTCCGAAACATTTTTTCAACAGAAAAAGGCTCAGATTCTAATAAATTTTTCCTATAGAAAAATTTTAGAATCTGAGACATTTTTTTACAGAAATGATTTCAGATTCTGAAACATTTTTCCTATAGAAAAAGTTTTTGATTCAAAGATATTTTTCCTATAGAAAAATGTTCAGATTCTGAGATATAGCAAATATCAAATTCTAAAACATTTTTCCAACAGAGAAAGTCTTAGAATCTGTGAAATTTTTCCTTTAGAAAAAGTCTTAGATTCTGCGACATTTTTTCTAAAAAAAAAAATTTTAAATTTTGAGACATTTTTTCTATAGAAAAAGTCTCAGAATCAGAGATATTTTTCCTATAGAAAAAGTCTCAGATTCTAAGACTTTTTTGTTTAGAAAAATGCTCAGATCATTTTCCTACAGAAAAATTATAAGATTCTGAAACATTTTTCCTGTAGAAAAAGTCTCTGATTCTAAGACATTTTACCCAAAGAAAAAGTCTCAAATTCTGAGACAATTTTTCTTCGGAGAAAGTCTTAGATTCTCAGAATTTTTTGCTATGGAAAAAATGTTTCAGATTCTGAGACATTTTTTTTTTTCTATAGAAAAAGTCTCAGACTCTGAGACATTTTTTTATAGAAAAAAATCAGATTCTGAGACATTTTTTCTATAATAAAAGTCTCCGAATCTGACACTTTATTTATCTCACATTTTTCTATAGAAATAGTCCCAAGTTCTAACACATTTTTCCTATAAAAAAATCTCAAATTCTTAAACATTTTTCCAACAAATTTTGGTATTTTTGATTCGCCACAGCTGAATAACGCTTTCTTGATTCTTTTGGTTTTTAATATAATATATATTATATTAGGGAAAAACTATTGCTTACTATTTTGTTAAAATTTAAACACCAAAACGAAACGCCCTTGTATAAGTATAAACACAAACAAAACATTTGGTCACGGTCATATTTGTTTGCAATAAAATGAAACCACATGAAGATGGAGTAAAATTTTCAATTAAATAAAATATTTCTATAGATTTATAGTATTGAAATAAATATCTTAAAAAAATAGGGGGGGGGGGGGGGCAAAAATATTAATCGTGTCCTTGTCAGGATTTAAAATATCAGCTAGAGACATAATTTCAAAGCTACCCAACATTGAGATTATAAGGCAGAGCCATCATTCGATCCATTATAGTTCATCGAAAAATTCAATTATCTAAATTTTCATAGTTAACAAAAAAAAAAAAAAAAATTGTATATTTAATATTAGAAGAAAAAAAAATACAACTAAATGAAATTAAATTATTTCATGATTTTTGAAGCACAACCTCTACTATTACTGTCATCTTCACACAAAAAACAATCCAAACATTTCACAAACCAACGATAACTATTTAGGCGGAAATGTGTCAAGTTGCTTTGACATCTTTTATTTTTTTCTTAAAGTTTTTTTTTTTGCATTATTACATTTCATATACCCTCCACAAAATGGTAGAGAGCATATAAGTTTTTCGGTCCATTTGTAACTCATCGACATTCTAGTGAAGTCCGTCTGTCTGTTGAATTTACGATCATAACCAAAATATTACACAGATATGACTGTAACTTAACATATTTACTAATAGCTGCTTCGAGAAGCTTGGTATTGCATTTGAACGGTAACAGTTAAGCGGTTTAAGTGTTATGAAAGAAAATGTAATGAGACCTTGGAAAGTATGGAACATTCCACCTAACCTAAAAATTCAAAATGATCTAATTTGGTTGCTGGTTGACATATGCATGTAAAGAGACACAAGAACAAACTTATATTTTAAAATTTTTTCGCGAATTGGTTTCTCAAATTTTTTTTATATTTATTTCTTTTATCAATTTAAAAAAAAAATTCACAAAATTTTTTGAATCCATTTTTTTTTTAATAATTTGTTTGCTTTAAGTTATTTTTACATTGTAAAGGGTATTCACACATTCGGTAATGTCGAATATAACTTTTTTAACTTGTTTGTTGTCATTTTCGTTTCATTTATGTATTTTTTTTTTTGTGAAGATGCACTGTATGAGAAGCAAAAAAAAATAAGAGATAAATCATCAGCCAACAAATTTTAAGCGCAGCCAGCATCCAGCAAAAGTTTGTGTTGTAATTTTTTTTTACATAAATAAGTTTAATGTTTATTTTCGTTTAAGATGAAACTACTTTAACAAATTTTAGATGATTTAAATTTTTTTAGTTTTGCATCTAACAAAAGCAAAAGTTTTTATTTAAGTTTTTTTTTTGCAGTTATAAATAAAAAAAAATATAAAATTAAAAGCTATAACTGATTTAAATTAAAATGAAAAATATTGCATTTAGTTTTCCTAAAGTTTTAATTGACATTTTAATGAAAATTTGCATTGCTTTTTTTAGTATTTTTATTTTTTAATGTTTTATTCTTGATTTAGAGTTCAAGGATATTTGTTTCCATGAATGGTTTTTACTTTTATTTGTATTGTTGGGAAATGATAGAAATTTCTACGAAAAATGACTTAATGAAATCGATTTCATTGAGCATTTTGTATAAAAGAATCAACGACTAACGGATTCGGGTCAAACTCTGTGACCACTTCAAAATTATTATGTTTTAAAATTGCTTGACCTGTACTTGATCGTCTAAAAATCAATAACTGTAACAATTTGAACCTCACAAAATTTAATTAAATTTAACCACATCGATGTTTTATACTTCTACGTCTCCTCCTCATAAAACTGATATTCTGTGACCAGTTCGCGTTAAAGCAATCATGGGATAGGATTTTTCTTTTAATCAATCGGTCTTATAGAAGCAATCAATTTGCTCACAGGGTTTTAATGAAAATATTAAAACATGGCGTATGATTAATTTTTAATTTACAAATGCTTTAAGTACTTATACGCTATGGTGAACTTTGTTATTAGATTTATACGGTGTAAACTGGCATTTTTTGTATGACAAAGGATTTATTTTTACGATTTTTAAAAATCATTTAGTGCCACTAGCCCTAAAACGGATGTGGTTCAAATTTGAGGTTAAACGGATAACATGAATTCGTGGCATTTTTTTAATTTTTTAAAAGAAGTTTCAGCAAAAAATTCCCAAAAATGCAGTTTTAATCGTACTCTCAAAATAATACTACAGTAAAAGGTTTAGTAAGTGACTTTGTACTTAAATCTACTAATAAGTTACTAATTACCAGTAGTACAGTAGTTTTTTAGTATCTTCAAAGTACTAAAACTAGCAATTTTTACTGGTTTTGAATAATATTAGTAAAAATTGTAGTATTGATTACCAATTCCAGCACCAGGTCCTTTTGAACTAAGACATTAGTACTTTTTTTTAACTTTTAGTAATGAATACCCACGTTCTTTTTTCAGTGTAGGTACATTCTAAAAACGGTATTATTACTTTTAATAAAAATGTTGGAACTTTTGATAACTTTTGATAATATAAATTTCTTACTAATTTGATCCTAAATCTGTAAGAACTTTTTTATAACACTGTCCGACAAATTTTAAATTTTGGCTGTCAACCAGGGTGATTCATAAGAACAAGAGATGGATTTTTGTATGGCCCACCCGGAATATATATTAAGCACCTTAGGAAAATAACACGTGATTTTTTTTCAAAAATTTTCATTAAGGTTTAGGGATCGCTACCGGGCCCTAAACATTGGGTCACACGATGGAAAAAAATCGATTTTATTTTTATTACAATTTAGCTTGATTAACTTATTAATGACAAAAAGTTTTGTTTTGGTCGGACAAGTATTTCAGATCCAAAAGTAATCCAAAAGCGATGAAAAAAAAATTTTAGGCTGCTTGGGGTCTTACTGTACAAATTTTTCAAAATATTTTTTTCAGTTTTGATAAGTTTACGTAATAGGGTTTAAGTTGCTTTTGATAATATATTCTGCTTTAAAAATTGTTATTTTTTCTAAAAAAACGTTCAGTTGCGGCGAAAACCAAAAATTGATATTTTCAAAAAAAAAAAAAAAAGTAGTGAAAACAATTTTCGATTTTTTTTGGTATGTACATATTGTTATAATTTTATTTAAATATCTTATTTAATATAAAACAAAATATAATACGAAATAAAAAAAAAAAATAATGTTTTTTATTGTTTTTTAAAAAATTCCTTTGGTATTGCTCGCAAGTTAACGATATTTCAGAAAAAATACAATGTTTTTATAGAGAATGTATTACCAAGAGCAATTAAATACATACATATTACACCGTCCGACAAAAATGAAAAAAAGTCGTTCAACACGAAGTGGATAATATACGTTTGGAAATAGAGACTAAATGGAGTAAAACTGCATTTACATTTTTTCTTTCCTTTAAAAAGGACTTCAAAGTTTTAAAGGGCTAAGTTTTATAAAATATTTTTTTAATATTTGTACTTGTCCTAGGATGACACTAGTGATAGCAAATAAAAGAGAAGGATCTCCCCTAATTTTCCTATTTTATTATTTTTACATATCGGGAAAAAGGAGGTAATTAACGTCCATTCAAAAATGTATCCTTCAATATTATCAAAATTTTCAACAAAATATTTTGATAACGTTATCAAATGACTTTATTCATATCCTTCTATCCTGATATGGAAAAACAAAAAATAAATGTAAAAATTAGGGGAGATCCTCCTCTTTCATTTGCTTTTACTAATGTCATCCCAGGACATGTGCAAATATTTCAAAAATATTTTACAAAATGTATCCTTTAAAAATTTTAAGTTCTTTTAAAAGGAAACAGGATCACGAAATTAAAAACTGTAAACGCAGTTTTGCTCCATTTTATCTCTACTTTCAGACGTATATCATACTGTTCATTAGGGTGGCAGCTGTTTTGCAAAACTTCGAATTTCAAGCAGTGCACCCCTAATTTTTATTACATTTGGTCTAAAAATGCTATGCTAAAAATTTCAGCCAAATCGGACAACGTTAACACGAGGCTCATCGAGGTCAAAGGTCAAAGGTCAAAAAATAGCCATATTTTGATTAAAAACATTAAATAGATGGTGTTGTTTTTTGAATATATTGTTAAAAAGTGGTACACGAGTTGTTTTTAGTATAAGAAGTAAACTAAAAATTTTTGGGTTTTCAAAAATTAACCCTTGTAAGTCTTTCGGGGTCAAAATGACCAAATTTTCACAAAATGACCCTTAAAACACGAAAATCAGCCCCAATCAGCCTAAATTTATTGAAATAAACCAATGTAAACCCATATTTATTTTCTATTCTACCATAAATACTCAGATATGAAATACTGTCTTTCTAGGATGGCATTCACCCGTTTCACGGTAAGGCCAAAAATATGCATTTTATTTGGCGTGATTCTCAAAACTGATATTTTGGTTTTTTCAAAATTTTCTTAAACAAAATTAGGAAAAA
The DNA here is from genome assembly GCA_963921195.1 of Pegoplata infirma. Classification (NCBI taxonomy): domain Eukaryota; kingdom Metazoa; phylum Arthropoda; class Insecta; order Diptera; family Anthomyiidae; genus Pegoplata; species Pegoplata infirma. Next base: position 241,477,911 of record OY992538.1, on the reverse strand, counting down.
TGCTGAAAAAACCACAGAATCTTATAAAATATATGTTAACATATAAAAAAAAATTTTTTGGGGGATATCCCTCGGATAGTTTGGCGGGGGCATCGATTTAAACTCAGCGGATTTCGAGGAAAATGCCTTTTTTGCCCACAATTTATTCAATATGGAAAAAATTTGGTAAATATTTTAAAATTTGACAAAGTCAGGGCCATTAATTATTAAAAACTATGTTAGACATCAACCCTTAACGTTTTAGGAAAATAGAATAATATTAACCCGGTTTTTATTCGGGTCAAAGGTCAAATTTAGGGATATTTGGATTTTTTTTAGAAAAAGGCATCTAAATATGAAATTTTTATTGCGATTTTTTATAAAACTTGGTATAATTATTGTACGAGCTCAGAAAAATAATTATTTAATTTTTTTAAAATTAACCCATAAATGAACATGGGGTCAAAATGGCCCAGCATATTAAAATTTCTTTATATAGATTTTTATATTTTCTTTCGATTTTTATAAAACTTGTTATGATTATGTGCGAGGTCAGAAAATAAATTATTTGATTTTTTAATTAACCCATAAATGAACATGGGGTCAAAATGGCCCAGCACGTTAAAAATTCTTAATATATTTTTTTTTATTTTTTTTTTCTATTTCTATAAAACTTGTTATTATTTTTATGCAACGTCTGAAAAAATAATTATTTGATTTTCATTGTTCATTTATGAGTTAATTAAAAAAAATATCTGACCTCGAACAACGGTTATACCAAGTTTTATCGAAATCGAAAAAAAAAAATCATTAAGCATTTTTAACGTGCCCCCATGTTCATTTATGGGTTAATTAAAAATCAAATAATTAGTTTTCTGACCTTGCACAATGTTTATACCAAGTTTTATAGAAATAAAAAAAATATATATAAAGAATTTTTCGTGCTGGGTCATTTTGACCCCTTGTTCGTTTATGGGTTAATTAACGAAAATCAAATAATTATTTTTTCAGACGTCGCATAAAAATTATAACAAGTTTTATAGAAATAGAAAAAATAAAAAAATATATACATATTAAGAATTTTTAACTTGCTGGGCCATTTTGACCCCATGTTCATTTATGGGTTAATTAAAAAATCAAATAATTTATTTTCTGACCTCGCACATAATCATAACAAGTTTTATAAAAATCGAAAGAAAATATAAAAATCTATATAAAGAAATTTTAATGTGCTGGGCCATTTTGACCCCATGTTCATTTATGGGTTAATTTTAAAAAAATTAAATAATTATATTTCTGAGCTCGTACAATAATTATACCAAGTTTTATAAAAAATCGCAATAAAAATTTCATATTTAGATGCCTTTTTCAAAAAAAAATCCAAATATCCCTAAATTTGACCTTTGACCCGAATAAAAACCGGGTTAATATTATTCCATTTTCCTAAAACGTTGAGGGTTAATGTCTAACATAGTTTTTAATAATTAATGGACCTGACTTTGTCAAATTTTAAAATATTTACCAAATTTTTTCCATATTGAATAAATTGTGGGCAAAAAAGGCATTTTCCTCGAAATCCGCTGAGTTTAAATCGATGCCCCCGCCAAACTATCCGAGGGATAATTCCCAAAAAAATTTTTTTTTTATATGTTAACATATATTTTATAAGATTCTGTGTTTTTTTCAGCATTTTTCCTAATTTTGTTTAAGAAAATTTTGAAAAAACCAAAATATCAGTTTTGAGAACCACGCCAAATAAAATGCATATTTTTGGCCTTACCGTGAAACGGGTGAATGCCATCATAGAAAGACAGTATTTCATATCTGAGTATTTATGATAGAATAGAATATAAATATGGGTTTACATTGGTATTTTTCAATAAATTTAGAAAATTGGGGCTGATTTTCTTGTTTTAGGGGTCATTTTGTGAAAATTGGGTCATTTTGACCCCGAAAGACTTACAAGGGTTAATTTTTGAAAACCCAAAAATTTTTAATTTATCTTCGTATACTAAAAACAACTCTTGTACCACTTTTTAACAATATATTCAAAAAACAACACCATTTATTTAATGTTTTTAATCAAAATATGGCTATTTTTTGACCTTTGACCTTTGACCTCGATGAGCCTCGTGTTAACGTTGTCCGATTTGGCTGAAATTTTTAGCATAGCATTTTTAGACCAAATGTAATAAAAATTTGGGGTGCACTCCTTCAAATTCGAAGTTTTGCAAAATAGCTGTCACCCTACTGTTCATGTTTAAGATTGGCTGTCGAACGGTGTTATGCAAGCTTATAAAACTTATTTTTTTTTTATAATTTTTAGACCATAAAATTTTTTTTTCGTGGTCACTTTTGTATAATTTAAATACTTAATACTTAAATTGTAGTCCTTTTTTTGTTGGCAAACTTATGGCGTTTTCTTTTCTGGCAAAAAATGTAGCATTTTGTAACAGTTTTTGTATTCTTTGAATTTTTTGTGTTCTTTTCTAAAAAAAAAAATGCACACTTTTGAAAAAATATTATGTTCTTTTCTCAAAATATTGCCTGCCCGTGATTTAAAAAATGCATATTTTCCACTCCGAAATCAAATGACGGGATGAAAAACTGCCCTGATGTTCTCTAATGTAGCAAAACTCAAATTAAGCGAACAAGTTAACTGGTGCTGTTGTGGTGCAGAGGATGTGTCGTGGCATGTGACACTGGAGGTCCGGGTTCAAATCCCGGTATGGACAAATTTTTTATTTTTTTTTATTCTGGTATTTTTTTTTTTTATTCAATTACGTATTATTTTTTATTTAATAATGTTTTTTTTTTTTTTAAATAATTTAATAATTTTTTTTAAAAAAAAAGTAAATTTTCTTATAAAATCGACTAAATTTGTTAATTTTTTGGTAGTTTTTTCTTTTAAAGTTTAAATAATTAAAAAAAAAATAATTTAAAGCAAAAAAAAAATAAAAAAATATGTGATGGCCATCGCCGGGATTCGAACCTGAGCTGCAGGCAATATAAGCGAAAAACACATCCATCGAACCAGCAAATCTGGGCAATTTGCGTACAAAACAGCATTTTTTGTGTTCTTTTCTGAGTGAAAAAAATGCGACATCGTTTCAGGGCCATGTCAACATTTTAAAAGTAAACATTTTAACAATGCACAATTTTTTGTTCAGAAAAGAAAACACCATTAGATTGTTAACATGCATCAAAACGAAAAAAACGAAACATTAACTTCCATAAATTTCTCAATTTAGCGTCGTTTGGAATAGTTTTGTAAAATATTAAACATTTTCTATGAAATATTGTCAAAATTAGTTTTTTAAATGCAATTTAGCTTGAAAGCAACACAAAAACATTTATATTTTTTATTAATACCAAAGATAGCCATTAACAATAAGAGAATCATTCACAATGTATGCAAGTTAATTTTTAACTTCTAGAATTTTGAGCGTTAACACTAATGTGAACTTTGTATGGTAGAACACTGATAATTATGCCAACAAAAAACGCATCTTATTAAAACTAAAAAAAAAATACAAAAAAAAATTAATGTTTTTTATTGTTTTTTAAAATATCCCTTTGGTATTGCTCGCAAGTTAACGATATTTCAGAACAAATACAATGTTTTTATAGAGAATGTATTACCAAGAGCAATTAAATACATACATATTACTATGTAAGCTTATTAAAACTAAATTTTTATTTTTTTTTTAATTTTTAGACCATCCAAATTTTTTTTCGTGGTCACTTTTGGAACTGATATACTTGTCCGACCAAAATGAAAATTTCACGTGTTATTTTTTCACGGTGCTTAATATATCTTCCAGGTGGCCGATACAAAAATCCAAAAAGTGCGATTTTTAACCAGCCTATTGTGCTTGTTTGGCCAAGTTCATGGCTCATGTTGATAGGTTTTACAATTTTAATTAATATGCAACATGACTAGTTTACTTTTTATGAATAAGTTAGATTTTGTTTTAGCATAATGCAAAACAATGGCAATAATGATTTTTTTTATTAAGTCGAATTAAGTTTTAATAACTTTTTATTAGGGATGTGATTTCCATGCAAATGCATGTTTTTTGTCAATAGTCTAAAAACCACATCGACAAATTATTTTTCCGAATAAAGAAATTTGCGTTAAAATGACATCGACTTGTTTTTGCATATTGTGGTGAAAATGCATATCTTTGAATATTTTAGTTTTATTACATATTACCAACTTTTTAGTGCATATTTTTGCATAAATTAGCAAAATCACTAATAAAAATTTATTTTGAAAATAAGAAAAAAAAAATTTTTATTTTTTGTTGTCCTAATTTCTAAAAAAAAATTTCTCACATAAATTTTTAAATGTTTCATTTAAACCCGGCTTTATTTTTTTTCTTTTTAAGAAGTTTTCGTATGAAAACTAAATTTTTATTGCATATATTTTATATTTTAGTGCATGTTTTTAGGTTTTTTAGTGCATATTTTGAATTTTTAAGCGCATATTTACATTTTTATAAAATGAAAAAAGTATTTTTTTAAAAAATATGCTGCGATAATATTTTCTATATTATTTTTGAAAATATTTGTAAAAAATAAGTTTTATTAATGCATATACTTAGGCGGTGACAAAAATCATACATATTATCTTAAAAAGCTTTAAACTTTTTCCATGTTTTTGCAATCAAAAGAAAATTTATGTTCTTTTTGTTTTTTAAACTAACAACTCGGTTATGATTTTCGATATTTTTAGAAGCGATTCTAAAAGTGTCGAAAATCATACGTAATATAATTATTTTCGTTAATCCTAAAAGTATGCACTCCTTTTTTACAGAAAACATCAAGTTTTATTAAGTTTAAGTGTGCAATTACAATTCTGGCGTTGGCCTTGAATTTTGCTTGTTCCCATACATTTTGTATGTAGAACAAAATTCAAAGCCAACGCTAGCGTTTCAAAGCCAGAATAAAATCAATTTTATTTTCTTGGCTTTGCTCTCTCGTGAGTATTTTTTTTTTGCTCTGGCATTGCCAGTCATTTACAAAAAAAAGGGTTGATTTTGTTTATGAAACACATCTTGTTTATGAAACACATCTGTGTATTGCAAAATTATAAGAAAAGTACATATAAAAGAAAGTGAAATATAATTTACCGCCAATTATTATAAAAAAAAACAAGTATCAAAAAAATATCAATAAAAAAATCAAAGCAGTTTTATGTTTCACCGAAAAAAAATTATTTTAAGGAAAAATTTATTTTTCTTTCACCAAATAATTATATTTCTGTTATTCTTTGTGTGTGTGTGTATACAAACAAACGCCAGAACAAAATTCAAAGCCAAAGCCTTTGTTTAAATCAAAAGCCCTCTCTTTACACAAAATTCAAAGCCAACGCCAGAATTGTAATTGCACACTAATGCTGACAATTGGTCTTAAAGACCAATGGTGAGGATGCTGCTAAATTAAACGGTGTTCTATACTTTGTGAAAGAAAGAAGAAAATTGTTTTGTATATGAATTCCCATATTTTTTGAAAGGTTTCTAAAATGTCGAAAGTCATTCGAGAGTCAGTGGTATATAAAAAAAAAACAATAAAGTCGTTAGTTTTAAAAAGTAAAATAAATAATTTTTTCTCTGTCTAAAAATATGACTTAAAAAAAACTATTTTTTTTTTAAAAATTCTTATCGTGACAATTGACCTTAAAGAGTGCCGATTTACAACTTGATTTAAAGAAAAAAAAAAATCCTCATAAATCACAAGGCGGGAAATAAATCTCCAACTTTGACAGAACTGATTCTCTGTGATTTATTTTTTTAACTGTACTGATTTAATTTCAAGAAATTATAGCCATCCGTTACATGACTTACACACTTTCGTCTACATTGTTATTAATTAATTCTTATTTTTTTTTGCTTTTTCATTTAAAAATCACTCAGTTTTTCTGTAAATTTGTTATCAGTTATTCCAACCACTATAGCATCTCTTAACAAAGTCATCTGAGTTTTATTTTTTATTTTTTGTGTTTTTTTGGTGCAGCAACAATATTTCTTTTAAATGAAATCATAAATTCCTGAGTTTGTTCGTTCGTTCATTCTGTGTTTTTGCTTATTTCATTTCTTTATTTTAAACCCTCAATTACCCACGCAAACCACGTCGCTTATTATGTACCGAGTTGTAACTATACCAGGTTTTTCTGCAAAAAAAAAAAAATGCTAAAGTTTCACATTTCTTTATTTTACACAGTGTTTCAACTTTATGACAAAGTACTTTATCATTTCAGATAAAGTGCATCATTTTATACAGGTCTCGTTTCGTTTCGTTTCTTTGCTTTTAGTACTATATTTTTTGTTGCTGTTCACTCATTCAACCAACCATTCATACCGTTATTCTCTTTTACCCAAGCACTTTACTTCTTTACTCGACTTAAAAGATGAGCAAGTGTTACAAAAAATGTGTCACTTTAAAACAGTGATCGGCATCAATTGCACATGGATCCCCAATACACTCGGCTATTCACATGTATTCAATACGAATGTGTACAAAACTCACAACCAAGAGCATAAACATACAACAACAAGCAGGTTGATGTCGCTTTGTTTGAGAAATACACCAACACATGCATGTTTATATTCTTATACTAATGCATTCATATGCTCTTTTTCTGCCGACCACTGCTTTAAAATGTTAATCAGGGCTGACACAGTCTTAAACGTGAGTAACTTAAACATTTTTTAGTTACGTATAAAGTTCGCTACTCCTTCATAAAAGTGTTAAGTTACCTACAAAAGAGAGAGAATGTTGGGAGAGCTTGAAAAAAATTTACTTTTGCTTAGTGTTTTAGAGCTCTTTTTGCTGGACTGCATCTTGGTTTCCACAGACAGATTGATGAATAGATATAGCACCATTGAATTCAGCGTACTCAAATTCGAGCGTCAACTTCGAGCACAGTGTTTTTAGTGGATATTTTAAGATTATAAGTGCATATTTTTAGGCGCTTTAAACATAGTTTAAAGCTGGGTTTCTTCCAGGTTTTCATATTCCTGCAGAAAAAGTGTGCCTCTCGATCCCTAATCACCTATCGCGTGACTGGTAAAAACAGGACATATCACTAAAATGCTTATTACGTGACAGGTGAATGTTGGACTTATTACTAAACTTTTTTAAAACTACTTATCACTGATCGGAGACAGTAGGACATGTCAAAATTTTACAAGTCCCAAAAAAATTTCAAATCTTGGACATAATTTTGTTTGCGGTATCACCTCTCTCGTGTAGTCTGACACGTCCATTCATGTGCTCATATCAGATCATCCTCCGTCGCGGAACGCTCATTTGCAAAGCTCATCGACTGTGCATTTCCCTGGAATGTCTCTGTGCCCAGGGACTCATGTGTCAAACCGCTTGGTCATCTCATTTAAAGATGTGAGGCAGCTAAGAGCAGATCTTGGTTTTAGAAACATTGACTCCAGCGATTTGACGGCGGCTTGACAGTCAGAATAGATGTTGCTTACGGTTGTGGACAAGACATTGCAACTCAACCAGTCAGCCAATTCCTTTATTGCCAGCATTTCTGCCTGGTTAACACTGCAATGATCTGGCAATCCTCGAGTCAGGCTCACACCAAGCTCATCCAATGGACTCCAAAGCCCAATTGTTCGTGTAGCTTCGATAAATCTGTGTAAAAGTGTATGACGGCTCCACTATCCGGAATGCCCCTCACTCAAGACTTCTTGGATGGTATCATAGTGGTACAGTGGCGCTCAAAAATGCTCATTGAGGAAGAACAGTCCATATTTTGGTTATCTTCTTTAAGAAGACCCACAATTGCTGCTTCTCCATTGCAGTGTGCTATTAAGTCGTATTAACGACGTAGCCGAATACTGCCTACCCAATATGTCCAATGGTAGGTGTAGTAAAAAGAGCACCAGTTATGCACATCGACGCCATTCCCTGTACCTTGTTGATAAAGACACAGTTTCCTTTTGTCTCTAAAGCAGGCCCCCAGAATATGTTTCCATACATGATTCCGGACGCACCACTGCTGTATAAATCCAATGAACGACTTTTGGGCTTAAGCCCCATCATTTTTCAATGGCTCTTTTACAGGAATAAAAAGCAATCGTTTTCCACCCGTGTCTCAATTTTACTCCTGAAATTCAACTTCATATCTAGAAATACTCCAAGATACATGGCTCCATTTGATATGGTGATTTCAAAGCCGTCCTGAGAAATAGGAAAAACAGCAGGCATTTTATTTTTCCTTGTAAACAAGATAAGCTCCATTTTACTTGGATTAACTCCTAAACCTCAGTCGCTTGCCTATTTAGACAGATCTTTCAGAGAACCTTGAAGTCCCTTAACTTTGGCAGGTGCTTGACATTGCAAGCACATGCGACAACATGACACGTGCTTTTAGAGAAATTATACGTCTAGTAGATTACCACGGTTTAAACTATCCCACGCTTTACTACCAGACCAGAGAATTTTACAATTATCGAGTCGGTGCTGACATTATTAAAAGCCCTCTATATCAAGAAAGGCCACCATAGCGTACTCCTATACCAACAGCGATATCTTGATGGTACCAACGATTTCATGAAGAGCTGTTTCCGTTGATCTACCCTCGCTGTATGCATATTACCATGTCGAAAATAGAGATGGGCGCGTGTGTGAATTTTCACTCACGCACGCTCACGAAATAAAAATATTGCTCACGCTCGATAACGCACGAAATTTATTTTTTCTGCTTCTGAAACCAACATTTTTCTCACGCTCACGAAATAATCAAGCTCTCGAAGACTCACGAAATTAACCCAGTTGGCAACACCCTCGAGCCATCCTCAGTGACGGAGCGGTGACATGTCAGAGTCACTGCTGACATCCACAAGACATCTCTATGGACTGGGTTGAGGACAGTTTCATACAAATTTTCAAAATGTCCTCACGCAAAGTCAGCAGTGGTCAGGGCTGACCTTCTGGGGACATGTCACCTAAGACTTCTTTGGGGAAATGTCTGACGTAGGTCATGCGAAAATACAATTTTCATATATCCTTTAGTTTTTACTTTTATTCATATTCCTTTATAAATTATCTTTCTCATATTAAGAAAAAACTTTTCGCCTTTTTTAGTCCCAACTGGATTTGAACCTGGAACCTCCAGTTTATTACTCCCTCACGTAACTACTTGTTCCAAACTTTATTTTGAAAATTGTTTGTATATTTATTACTTTTATTCTACTTGTTAGATTTTGATTTTATTTTAAACAAATCGATAATGTGCCATTTTTTTCTTGGAAATTGAAGAGTTGCCCAAATTTAAAATTCTAATTTAATATACTGCTATTCTGAAGACATTTCCTTTTAGACGTCTTAGAGGAATTGTCCACACTCTTAAAGCAAACATTCAATGCTGACAATGTCATCAATGGTTATCAAGGATTTCCAATGATTTGTCAGAACCTGAAGACAATTTCCTCAGTGATACATTTTCCAACTGGGAAAATATTTTTTTTTTTTTTTAAACTTTTTTTCAATTTCTTGAACAAAAAGAACTGAAATTCAGCACAAAAACAATCACGAAAACTCTGCGATCTCAATTTTTACGGACCAATCGAAAAAGGAGTTGGGTACAGGTTCGGGGGTATACTCTGAATGTCCCGAAATCAGGGCCTCAGTGAGACTCCCGGACAAGTGTTGTGTTTTCCAGGGGTTCTTGCAATTGACAAAGCCGCGCAGATGATTATGACAAAGGACCTAAGTCCTTGCGCCATTAACATTTTTGTGGATAGTCTTGCAGCTCTGAAGGCCTTAGAATCAAACACTGTAAAATCGAGAATGGTTAGTAATTTCTTCATCGAATCAGTGAGCACACAGTCAAGCTAATCTGAGTCCCTGGACATAGTAGGGTCGATTGTAAGGAATTAGCTGATAAATGTGGAAGAAATGACTCCGAGGCCGTAGGGGAACGTGTCGAACCTGATATCTCGGTTCCTATAGTGGGGTTGATGAACGAAATTGATAGGATATCAGAGAATAGAATGAAGGATAGGCTGATATCACTGACCCCGTTCATGATATCGCGAACCATGTGGCCACTGCCAAACCTTAAGAGGACAGAAAGTCTTCTTACCTTGGCAAACGGGTGGTTAGCCTATTAGAAGGAGTACTGACAGGACACTGTAAGTTGTGGGGGAGTGATGGAATGGGAGTCAGTGAAGCACTTGGTCTGTGAATGTCCGGGTCTGATGAAACGTCATCTTAAGTATTTGGGACAACGATTTTTTGATGACCTGGATTGCCTAAACAGTGTCCCATTGACATCTCTAGCAGAATATCTTAGAGAATCGGGGTAATTTAAGAGGTAGAATTGTGTATATCAGAGGGGAGTAGGAAAACAACTTTAAGGGAATCACAATGGGCCTTACGGCCTCCGAGCGAATTCGCCAAATTGGCGGACGCCCATTTAACTCAACCTATCATGCAAACTCACGAAAAAAAATACTCACGCACGCTCACGCACGAAACTATGTTTTCTAATCTCGCGCACTCATGATAAAAATAAATTTTACTCACGACAAGCGTGATTCACTTGTGAATCATGAAAAATTCGTGTCACACACTCCTCTAGTCGAAAGAAATCTCGGGTAAATCACTCTACGCAAATATGAGTCTATCATTCGTTCCATTGTCTTTAACAAAAAAGAATAGAGACTAATTGGTCTTAAATCCTTCTAGCTGTATGGGAACCTCTCCTAGCCTTCGGTATTAAGCGAATATACGTTTTAAAGGAATATGCGACCAGTTTATGCATGCTGTGTAGAGGTTTTACATCAAAGGGGCTATATAGTCCGACACTTGCTGCATCTTACCCGGGACTAAACCATCAGGTCTGGGAGATTTAAAGGGCCTGAAGCTTTTAATCGCTCAGAATAATGTTGGTTTATTTATTCTTACCGAAACAATTTCAGATGCTTGGGAATCATAACGTTTCAAAGCCTGGAACAGAGTCATGGAATTGCTCGGAAAAAGGCCGGGAATGAGAAAGTGTCAAGTCTGTGGTAGGTTTTTTCGGTCCGGGTGATACTGACCTATTGGCTTGTAAGTGGCTGCTGACGTTTAACGTCAGCACACATAGACTTTGAGGTCCGTGTTGATTACTGACCTATTAAGGACTGGTCACTTTTCCTGCAGGGATATTCTTAAACCACAAGACATCACTATACCATCTCCAATATGCTCATCTAAAGATATGTCATTTGGTTTTCGTTAGTTCGGTTTCTATTTTTTATACAGAGGATTTTCTAAAAAAATAAAACTAGTTGACACTTTTGGTAAGTAGCTACGAGTATGGATGCATGTATATAAGTTAGTAAGTACATGAATGTGTGTGTGTGTGTTGTTATTTGTGAACATTGTTGTTTTTGGTACAGGTACATGCATGCCTGCATACATACATATGTATTTGAAGTATATAAACATATAAGCCAAGTATTGTGTAGCATCTATGTTTAAGTGGTGAGTGTGTGTTAGTGTTTTTTTTGTCTGAGTATTTTTTTTTTGTGAATTTTGATACAGTGAAAATGCTAACAATGCACGTAATTCATATGTGAAATATAGATGCGAGCTGTTAGATGCAAGCAAGCATTTCACTTGTGCTTATTGGTTAGGAAAGGCATGAAAATTCATACATAATACATTTTTAAGATAAAATGTGAAAATTTTGTCAAGCTAGAAAAACGGTGGTAAGGAGAAGAAAATTTTACAAAAGAAGAATAAGATAATTGGGATTGAATAACAATTTTCGTATGCGGCAGTAAACTGTAACTGACCCTGTTTAAGAAATTGAAATTTTCGTTATGTTTTTTTTAATGAAGTAAAAATTAGTTAAAAATAACTTGAAAAGTTATATTCGACTTAACCGGATTCGGCATATCCTAATAGAATTCTCATTTTATTAAATTACAATTTTTTATCAATGGCTGAAGAAAAGTTGTGTGACGAAAAATCTTAACAGGCCGTTTCCAGGGTAGAGGGTAAAGTTTGACATTCCGTTTGTAACACCTCAAAATATTGGTCTAGGACCCCATATGGTATATATATTTATGATGCCCGATCGATTTTAAGACGATCTAGCAATGTTCGTCCGTCCGTCTGTATGTCTGTTGAAAACACGTAAACTTTTAACAGACTTTACGGAAGCTCCTGAAGTTTGTCATTTTTTTTCATTTACCTGGTCAGGTAAGTATAGAGTGAAATCGGTTTTCGCGAATTTACGGGATAAAAAACACGCTAACTTTCGAAAGACAATTCTGAGAATGCTGAAGCATGGCATATATATTTGCCGTTCCCCTGGCGTGGTCCGAATTGAATTTCAGCCAAATAGGTCTAGTGGTTTCAAAGTTATTAGGAAAACCGTGAATTTCAGATTGAATTCACCTTAAAATCACGTTTTGAAAAAAACAGCTTTAAAAAAACAAGCTTTAAAAACATTGGTAAGCCACAAAATTACTTTACCAAGTATTTTTGTCACTCAGAAATATTTTCACACTAAAAAAAATTACACTCTAAAAAAATTTTACACCCAAACAAAAAATTAGTATTTTTTTTTAAATGACAAACAAATGTTTTTTACACAAAATAAAATATTTCATATTTTTTTCACGTTAGAAAATTTGCTTTCCTTTAATAAAAAACAAGTAGAAATTTAACTTACCTACTTGTTTTTTTTTTGATTTTGTTATCATTTTTGAGGGTATAAATCAATGGTTCCCAACCTTTGATTCTCGCCCCACTAGGGGGCAATTTGAATGCTTCAGGGGCAGCGAGCAAATTTTCGAGATTTTTTTTTTGTCAAATAAATTAAAAAAAATCTTATTTTAGTTAAATTATTTAGTTGATTGTTGAAAACTTTTTTTAAAAACTTTGTTTAAACGACGATTTTAATAAAAATATTGCTTTACCACAAGTAAATTTTGAATTTTGAGACAATTGTAAAAAATTTACAAATTTTCTTGAGTGTAGGGGGCAGCGAGCAAATTTTCGAGATTTTTTTTTTGTCAAATAAATTAAAAAAAATCTTATTTTAGTTAAATTATTTAGTTGATTGTTGAAAACTTTTTTTAAAAACTTTGTTTAAACGACGATTTTAATAAAAATATTGCTTTACCACAAGTAAATTTTGAATTTTGAGACAATTGTAAAAAATTTACAAATTTTCTTGAGTGTAGGGGGGAAATTTTAGTTTTTTTAACTTAAAAGTGGGCATTGCGCAAAAAAGGTTGGGATCCATTGGTATAAATGATTTGACTTGCAATTAGTCGAAATTAATTTAGTTTTACTTATTTTTGCTGATTTATTTTTAGGTTTTTGAAATGTTTAATGTTAATGGCCCTTCCTTTCAAATTTATAGTAGCTTATTTATATTTAAATTACTTACAAAAAATTTGATTATTGGCATGAAAATGAGTGGTACAACCCTTACAAATTTATTTTCTTTGAAAATCAATATTATTTTAACTTCGTTGTTGAATTATCGTGTTTTCGTTTTGTATTAAAAAATTTAAACCAAATATTTTATTATGCAAAAATCTTTTTTATTAAATTTTTGTATTCAACGTGTATGCCAAGTGTTGCAAAATATAAAAAGACATTGAGTCAAAGTAGATTTTCTATTGATATTTCTGGTTAAATCAACAATCATACAAATTTGCTGATGTATTTTTTTTTCACTTTTTAACATCATTTTTTACTCTCAATTCACCGCAATCCGTTTACAGTGATTTGTGATGAAATAGTAGGAGTGTGAATGTGAATTAGGGTGGGTTGAAAACGAAAACCTTTGTAAGAAATTTAGTTAAGTAATCTTCAGAAAAAATATTCCTTATAAATATAATTCATAATTCTTCAGAACATTATTATACGCTCTTTTCCATTTGACAACAAAATCTTACAAATTCCGAAACACGTGTCGATTAATTTTTGCAAAAGTGATCAACATAAATAAATTCAAATTAGAAAAATAATTTTCTTGAAAATTTTTCTATGAGAATATCATGGTTTTGAGAAGTAAAGGAAATTATATCCTCGTGTTAGCATAAACCTAATCAAAATCGAAAAAAAAAAATAATTTTTATGTTAATTAATTTAAAAACATTGCATTTTTACTTTTATCAAGAAAATTCTCCATTTTTTTAATATTATTTTTATATGTTGTTTTTTTATTTTTAGTACCAAAAGGTACATAAAAATAAAATGTATTTATTCAGCCTTTATATATGTATATATATTCGATTTGAGTTTTATTATAGTTCGAGGCCCAAAAATATTTCTATATATGATATTGTCATAATAGAGTAGAGAAATAGAGTATTTTTAATTTATTGCTTTAAAAAAGTTACTCATCTCATAGTATGTCTGCACTGATCAGTTTCATCCCCACTAAGGAATCTTCAGCAGACTTTAGAGAATCATCGTTGGTCAATCAAACATCAAACCAGACATAATATTTGATATATTTTTTACAAGTTATTTGAGAAATACTATTATGAAGGTCCGAAATCTGTTTTCCAACAAAAATAACTCTTTTAAAGAAAAAATTGTATATACTAAATCACCATCGGTAATTATTAATATATGTGTTGTTGTTATTTTACAATAACAACAGTACCTAACCAAACAATAGTGTTGGTAGGATAAGTCGTACTAAACTTTGTGTTAAATGTTGTTTTTTTATTTTTAGTACCAAAAGGTACATAAAAATAAAATGTATTTATTCGGCCTTTATATATGTATATATATTCGATTAGAGTTTTATTCTAGTTCGAGGCCCAAAAATATTTCTATATATGATATTGTCATAATAGAGTATTTTTAATTTATTGCTTTAAAAAAGTTACTCATCTCATAGTATGTCTGTAAAATACTCTATTATGACAATATCATATATAGAAATATTTTTGGGCCTCGAACTAGACAAAAATTCTAATCGAATATATATTATTTTTATATTTTATAGGTCGGACAAGTATTTCGACTCCAATGCTGACACTAAATTTTTTTTTAAGTCCATTGGATGGCAAATTTATAATTATGCAAAAAAAGTTCACAAAAATATTTAAAAAATAAGCTAAACTTTAAATTTTTTACAAATTATGACAAAAAAATATGCATTGATAACAAAACATGCATTTTCAGTAAAATATGCAAAAATATGCGCTATGGCAAATTTATAATTATGCAAAAAAAGTTCACAAAAATATTTAAAAAATAAGCTAAACTTTAAATTTTTTACAAATTATGACAAAAAAATATGCATTGATAACAAAACATGCATTTTCAGTAAAATATGCAAAAATATGCGCTACCGAATCGATGATACATATTTTAAAGGAAATTCTTAGATTCGGAAAGATATTTGGTTTATGCTATTCTAAGACTAATGAAGAAAAACATGCATGGAAGCCCTCTCCTTGATAATAAGAAGTAAACATTTCAGATCTCAGATCTGTTTTCACGTGAACTATTTGCTGTAACATTTTGATATTTTTTCCATTTTCACCCCCACTCTATATATTTTGAAAATAATCCATATATACATGCAGGTTAAAAAATCAAGCTTCTTAACCCTATTTATGTAAATTAAATTAAATAAATCTGATTTCTGGTAATCTAAGGCGGTAACAATTGTATTTAACATTTCAATTGTATCGAAATATAAACTAATACAAATGAAAATAATACATACCATAAATTTTATGTAAAAGCAAACAAAAAAAAAAGTTAAATAAATAGTATTATTGAATTGAGAGCAGTAAGGAAAGTTAAATATGTACATTAAACCCACAAAAGAATTCGTTGGTAAAATCAACTTACAGAATGTAGTTGTTGTGGGGGTTAACTACATTTCCAGTCACAAAAATCAAACAATATCTAATAGTATTAGTTAAGATAAAAAAATATTGAAATTGATACAATTTGAGGCGGGATTTGGTCAAATCTAATTATACCAAATTGATTTTATAACATTTATTTTTGTATAATTTGGAACAAATAACCAAAATACGGATCTAATCATGTATGAAGCAATATCAAAACATATAAAATAGATCAAACATATCAAGTTATTAGATATACACAGAAAAAAATAAAAAAAAAATTTGAGTAAATTTTTAATACTATTGAGTAAAAAATTACTCAATTTTGCACCAGTAAACGATTTAATAGTTTTGAGTAAACTTTTAATAAAAAATTATTAAAAGTTTAAAAAAAAATTGAGTAAATTATTAATTCACAAAATTAAAACTTTACTCAAAAATTTTCAATATTTTTAAGTAACTCTTTAATTGTGTCAAGTAAAAATTTACTCAAAATGTATCAATTTTTTATTTTTAAAGTTTAAAGAGCTTTGATTTTTTTTTTTTCTAAAAAAATAGCTTTTTTCAAACTTTACCAAATATACTTATGTCTTCAAGACAAAGGAACATTTTATAAAGATGATTTCAAAGTATCATATACATATACAAAAAAACTATAAACTAAATGAGAATTCAAAACACCATGAGAATAAAAAAAATAAAAAAAAAATATTAAATTTGTATTAAATTATTTACTCAAATTTTATTTTAAATTTTTGAGTAAATTTTTAATTGTGCTAATTAAAAAATTACTCAAATTTGTTTTAAAAATTTAAACAAGTGATTACTCAAATTGTTTTTCTCAATATTATTTTCTGTGTAATCAAGTTATTAGAAATATATACGCAACCCGACTAAAAAAAATGTAGTACGGCGCCATACTTCATTTGATCCCAAAAATGGAGGATCCGAAAATATATAGTTATATCTTATCATATCAAATTTGATATAATTTGATATAATTAGATCCGAGAAATGAAACGGTAAATATTATCTAATTTGATATTATAAAAAATAGATCTAAACTGATATAATAATATTTAATTATATCATATCTAATATGATATAATAATATGTAATTATATCATATTAGATCTAATATGATATTTAATATCAAATAAGATAACATTTTCCGTTCCATTTTTTGGGATATAATTATATCAAATTTGATACAATAAGATACAATCATATATTTTTGGATCATCAATTTTTGGGATCAAATGATAGATCCATTTATATGTAATTATATTTAAAAATATTTGATTGTATCAAAACTTTTTTACTCTCGAACCATATTTACTCATATAATATTGTATTAAATTATATATGATTATATCAGAAATCTTTGGGTATATACAGCAGAGTTGGGCCCAATTCATTGAGTCATTGATTTTTTCATACAAAATGCTTAATGAAATCAATTTGGTTGAATTATTATTTTATATTAATCTCTATCATTGTCCAAGCTTATTTAGGCGGTATACAGTTTTTCCGATTGCAATTTGTTTTGTTGGTTTAAATAACATAATTTTTTGTTGGTTTTACTGAACAATAATTTGACCCAAAAACCACTACAGTTTTAGAGATTTTTTACTGACATGCTTTTTTGAGTGTACAATACATAATCAATGAAGTTGTCGACAGTTGGTACTATGTACTTTGATCTGTTAAGTCAAACATATAAAAAATCTTTTATATATTTTTTAAATTAAGTTTTACTTAGTATGGTTTGAAAAATTTGAATTGAAGATTTAGAATCAGAAGACCAAAATCTATAACGACCAGTTGGATATTTTTGGTGTCGAACAGTTTTATTTTAGAAATTATTTGCAAAAAACTAAGTTTTTTTCGGCAAAGTTTTTTTACTTTAATAAGTTTTCTTTACTTTAAAAAGTTTTGGGCTTTTTCCGTATTTGAAAATTAAAACATAATTTTCTTGTTCTACAAAGTAAAATGATTTTCAATATTTTTTAAAAAAACATTTCTAAATCTTTTAAAAATCATATACAACATAATTTTTGTGTTTGAGCCTAAAAGTATACACTCCTTTATTTAAACAAAACAAAATGAAAACTACTTGACTTTAAATCAGTGGTATCGTGACAAGTGGACTTCATGTTATGTTGACATCATGCGACATAGTGACGTTTTATTTTCGATAATTTTTTTGGAAAAATTTGTTTTGTTGTAGCATGATTTAGTAAATATCAGATTGTTATTTAAAAAGCAAATAAAACTCTTCATTTTGTTAAATTTAAAAATTTTAACGAAAACGTAAGATTTTTTGAAGCATAATTTTAGGCATTTAGTAAAGATGAGATCTTTAAATAAAAATCGAGCAAAACCAATGACATTTATGATTTTTTAAAATAATATAATATTATTTAAACTTAAATAAAACGCCTCACAATCACCGGGATGATGTAAACACACCTTAAATGGTTTAAAATAATTTTATGGTGAACCTATGTTTTTCTAATTTTCTACATAAAGATTTTTAAAATACTACAAAAAAAAATATATATTTTTCAATTTTTATTTTGTGGTTTATATAAAATTATGTTTTAATCTGTTATAATATGTGTTGTACCCCCCATTTTACCACAAACATTTTTCTGCTTTATTATTGTTTTTATAAAAAAAAAATATTAAATGAAGTATTACCCCTAGATAGTAGTATATTCTCGTTCATATGTATAGTAAATATATTCTAATGTCTTTTTTGTTTACCTATTTCCAAAGAACTCTTATATTTTATGTTTTCTTTTTGCATATGTGTTTAAGGAATGTTAACGATATATTTTTTTTTTTAATTTTAGAAATGTAGTAAAATTCATTTTTCCAAAATTAAACACAGTAGTCTTATAAAATGCCCACTCCAAGGGTTAAAATTTGCGTAATTTGATTTTTTTTATTAAAAATTTATTTTTTCATTTCTTGGAAAAAAAAAATATTTTTGGTAAAACAAATGTATAGCGTGAGAAGAGCTTGTGTGACTCACGTGTCCTTATGTGAATGGTGATTAGATTATTGTTTGCGCGAGTGTGAGGCAAAAAAAAAAGTTTACAACTTAAGGCCTGTTCTCCTTACAGCTAAAATTTGTTTTTAAGAAAATATTTTAAACAATTTCTTTATTCTATTCCAGTATATTGACAGATAAAATCGAAAAATGTTGCCAAGTAAGAACAGGGTATTATGGAGTTAAGATGTGTCAAAAGCCCTTTCGTCAAACCACCATTTTTTTAAGAACCCTTTTGCAAGCTTTATATTTCGCAAGCGATTCAGCTTTTGCTTCAACAAAAAAAAATAAAACCAGACGATACTTTTGTCGGATTTTTGCGTTTTGTGTTCCACAAAATTCAAATTTTATATAAATTATCAAAAGTATTACAAAAACTAAAAAAAAAAATGGGATCCAGGAAATCCCGTGATTGAAATTTAGAAATCCTGAGATTCGGGATTCCGAATCCCGAATGTCGGTAGCCTAAAAACGATATTGACCAATTACCTCTCCGTATCAGGAAATTTGCGTTAAAATGGCATAGATTTGTTTTTGCATATTTTTTTGGTGAAAATGCATAATTTTGCATATTTTGGTTTTAAGAGATTATTTTTTGAATATTTCCAAAATTGAAGTGCATATTTTTGCATATTTTTAGGGGTTTAAGTGCATATTTTGTTTTTTAGCGCATATTTTCGATTCCTTAGTGCAGGAAATTTCATCGTTAGTTATAAGTAGGGATAAGATTTCATGCACTAAAAATCGAAAATATGCGCTAAAAAGTTCAAAATATCCACTAAAAAACCTAAGAATATGCAGTAAAAAATAAAAAAGTGCAATAAAAATCTGATTTTCATACGAAAAATTTCTTTAAAAGCAAAAAATAAGGCCGGATTTAAATAGTAACATTTGAAACTTTAAGATTTATTTAGAAATTAAGACAATCTATAAAAACAAATTTAGAAAAAATTCTTTAATTTTTCTTATTTTCAAAATAATTTTTTAAAACTTAAAATAACTTTTGAAACAAATAATTTTCAATTTGTGTCTTTGCTAATTTATGCCAAAATAT
The DNA here is from genome assembly GCA_963921195.1 of Pegoplata infirma. Lineage (NCBI taxonomy): Eukaryota > Metazoa > Arthropoda > Insecta > Diptera > Anthomyiidae > Pegoplata > Pegoplata infirma. The sequence goes on along the minus strand of OY992538.1, from coordinate 241,457,966 downwards.
GCATAAACTTAAAATGAAATAAAACCAAAGCCATAGGCAATAAGGCCATATGGCCTTATTTCTCAATTCAATGGGAAATAAAGCCATATGGTTTTATTACCAACACGATTGAGCAATAAAGTCATATTGATTTTGCAACCAAAGTGGAAATATCTGGCCATATCTCTAAGTCCGGCAGGATTTTTAATTTAAAGATTTTTTAACAAAAAAAGTTTTTCTGTGTAGCCGGCCGGGCTTAGGGATTACAAAATCCATGCATTAAACCCACCCTCTCCGCAAAGTAAAGTTTTCTAGGGTAGCAGGCCTTTGCGCTACCAAATTTGTTATGTCTCAAAAAGGCCTGATGGCCAAAATAGCTTTGGTTTGCAGAGAGGGTGGGTTTTATGCATGGAGAATGTAACCCCTAAGCCCGGCCGAAGGCCGGCTACGCAGAAAACCTTTATTAAAAAAAAAAACAAATCATAAAAGTCGTAATTTCGACATTTCGTCCAAAAAAATATTTTGGATTTTTTGACAATTTGGTTTTGGGAGAAATGACATTTTTAGACCTATCATTTTGGGCTATTTGCCGCAGCTTGGGCGATATGACATTTACGGCTTTGGGCGATAAGACCTTGGGCGCTATGTCCGTACGCCATTTCAAACTCCATAAATTTATTTAGCGGATTCGCTAAATAATTTTTTTTGGGTAGCAGGATTTACGTGGAAATATATTTCCACACTCTCCGCAAAATAATGATGAACATGCTTAAAAAATATTCAAATGAGTAACAAAGCCATATATGGCCAACAGTGGTTGGTAATAACGCCATATGGCCATATTTCTAAACTCTTTGGGAAGTAAGGCCATATGGCCTTATTGCCTATGACTTTATTTCACCCCCACCCCCCTTTACTTGTATAGTG